>JABXWE010036192.1:0-24611 GCA_014611495.1 Limonius californicus
AACAGAAAAAAACAAAAAAAAATTACTTAAATATCAGTACACTTAAACGTTAAATTTAAGATACTTTGTTAAGTGATTAGTATGTATAAAATAACTAATTAAAGTAACGAGGAATACATAGGTATGATTATTGTTCATTGAGCACCTAAACAATTTAGGTGTTTCCTGCGTAATTTAATGTAAAGTTACAGCAATAAAGTATTCTAAGAACTGTCTCTACAAGGAAACGACAAACCAATGATATTATCTTTAATTCCTCCTCATTAATATCAGCGGTATTCAACAGTGGGAGTTAATGGATAGATATTTAACTTACTGTATCATTCGTATTACTGGGCTTTATGTAAAATGGTATAAAGTAAAAATTTTTTTTGGTCAGCTCTACCCTTTCAGTCTCCTCTGAACGTTATGAATCACCCTGTATAAAGTAATTTTGAAGGAAGATTTTTGGTTTAACGTTGTTATTTTAAATTTTAACTGTCAAATTTTTAGTGACAAATATAGTGTCAGTGCAATAAAATCATGTCGTTAAAACTAAAACTGTACATATTTGTTTTATTTTATTTTAGCAAAATAAGTTCAAGTGTACTTAATCCCTCCGGAACACAAACTTTCTTCTATACTTCTCATTATCTATAATATATAGAAGTTTATACAGGGTGTCCCAAAACGTACCGGCAATATTTCAGAGATGATTTCCAGAACTTATTTAGAGTCGAAAAGTCCATATAAACATATGTCCTAAACGTAATCGTTAACGAGTTATTGTTTATATCATAATTTCAAATGAGGAATATGCAGATATTCATTATGATTACGGTCTGTGTGATGGAAATGCTTTAGCAGCACAACAAGCATATCGTAGAAAACATCCCAATAGAAGACTGCCTACGCGTGCAGTTTTCTTTAATTCACTTCGTCAACTGAGGAAACATGGTAATTTCAATGCAAAACATGCAGTCGAGCAAGGAGTTGTCCGTAGACTCATAAACGATGATGAACAAGTTCTTGATTTATTACAAAAAGATCCGTCTTTAAGTGTGTGAAGAATTCCATTACGTGCTGGAATATGTAGAAACCAGGTTTGCAGAATAATAAGAAGTGCTCGCTTATATCCATATCATCATCAAGCGTTAGGTAATGATTTTGAAGCTCGTTTAAGATTTTGTAATTGGGTATAAAATTATCAAAACCTACCGCATATTTTATGGACGATGAAGCTTCATTCACAGGAGATGTTATCAATAATTATCATAATTGTCATGAATGACCTCCAGAAAATTCTCATTTAAAAAGACGCTCGCATTTTCAACATAGATTTAGGGGTAATATGATAGCTGGTATTCTTAATGATCGTCTGATTCGACCATTTCAATTGCTACACCGTTTGAATGTTCCGAATTACGAATATTTTCTTAAAAAACTCTTTAACCCTTATTACTGGAAGATGTACGATTAAATATTAGACGAGCAATGTGGTATCAGCACGATTGTGCACAGCACATCAATGTTTTCGTATTACAGTTTGGCCTTTTCCGGGAAGATGGATTGGAGTAGGAAGAACTGTAATATGGCCACCGCGTTCGCTGGACCTTACTCCATTAGATTTTTATCTTTGGGGTCACATGAGACAGATTGTTTATGCAACTGAGGTGCACACGCTAGAATAATTACGGCAAAGAATACAGCAGGCTGCAGATATTATTAGGAATAACCCAGCAACCATATTAAGAACGCAGCGATATCTTCTGCGACGTGCGGCTTTGTATATCAAACACAGTGGAAATAATTTTGAACAATTCTTGTAAATAAAATAATAAAAATGCATTTAAAAAAAATGTATTTCATAAAATTCGTTGAACTAAAATGTTAGCAACATAAATTATGAAATAAACAATAACTCGTTAACGGTCGCGTTTAGAGCATATGTTTACATGGACTTTTCGACTCTAAATAAGTTTTGGAATTCCTCTTTGAAATATTGCCGGTACGTTTTGGGGTACCCTGTATATAGAGATACTTATATTAAAAAATTATTTGTGTTTTTATGCTAGTTACTTCAACGTATGTCTGCAGGAAGCTTTAAAACAGCAGAGTAAACATTTTTTATTAATTTTGTAATTGCTCGTTGCTGTGGGAATATTTCCAGCCGTTACATTCTGCTGACTTGATCCAAGCAAGTTTATGAAATAATGCCGACACATAAAATTACTCGTTAAAAGAACTTGGTTTGGTTAAGAAAGACACTGCGGCAGCAAGAATAATTCTTGTAAAAACACAATGATAAAGAAACCATACAGGCTGTTTAAGCTATTTAACATTTTAATGCGGTAGTATTACAGCTAATAACTACTTACAGCAGAGACATTAAAAACCGCGAGAAAAACCTAAGCGAAATGCCATATGCGTCGTACGTTTCTGTAACACATTAGCTGCTCGTACTCGATGTAATAATAACTAAAATATTTATTTCCGGGTACGTAATTCGCGCCGTGAAAACACGAAATGATTGATCAATTCCAATCATACAATCAATTACCTGTTACGAGAACGTAATTGCGCCAAGTTGAGCCCAAATTTTGAACCGCAATTTTGTGGCTGTTCCTTCCGTGCCGTTACTGATTAATACTTGTCACTCGGGATGACCCACATGAATGTTTATGACATGTAATATGTTAGTATCTAACAAGTGCCGCCGGGTTTAGGACAAATGCTAACAGTGACAGGGTGATGCAGTGACGTTGTGAAAACCTCAAGGTAAATGGGTGTGTAAAGTTTCGTACCTGTTGCAGCCATCCACCACCTCCATTGCTACCGTTTCAGCAGGTCCGTTTTTATATCTTTTCAATTTATAACCAATTAATACGCGCCAAACAAATACATTCAAATAATTGCCGTGCATATTCTAATTCTGCATGTATTTGACTTTTATAAAGTTTAAGGATTTATGTAGAAACTCGGGTTGAGGCATTATAAACTAGGTCGTTAAACGGCTCTGTAATAAGCCTTTTCCGTTACAAACAAGAGAAATTGATTAAATATGTGGAGGGAAAAAAATAATTTACTCTTAACTTAAACAAACTGCAACTGTAAGCATTTTCAGTTTTAAGTTATGCGTATATAAATCATTTTCTATTTTAGCTGTTTAAATTTCCATATGTTCTAAAAATAACAATGTAAATAAAAGAAAGTTTTATACTACTACCCAAGATAGCTATTTAAATAGTTGAAAGCAATCATCAACAAAGTTCAAGTTTAAAATGAATGAGCAAAGTTCATATTTCATATTTAAGCTGCCAAATATGCATCTGATTAGTATGCACCATTTAATTGTTGATTCAGTTGTAATAAACATTGGTTAATTAACACCGATTAACGAATCACTTCTGTTATGTAAATACAGTCAAACATTATGTTATGTTAATTTTAACTTTTCCCTAATATCCAAAAACGTCCACACATAAAAATTTCAGAATTTGAGGCTGTTTATATAACACAACATTACACAACAGAACACAAACTGAAAGAAAATCCCATTCGCGAAAGTTTTACAAAAATTTGTTGGTTTGATTCAAACAATTTGACGGCACCTGTCGATGCAGCAAACATGTTTTTTTCATAAAGAAATTGTAAGAACTGCTGAGAGCTAGAATATGTAAAACTAAAATATGTACTGTATAAAAAAAATTAATGACATTATGCTTTCGTAAATGTAAATGTCAAAGTTTTTTAAGGAAGCTTCCCATATGTGGCTTATTTTTGCATGGTTCTGTATGCCAAACATTCAGAACAAGCTGAAAGTTGCAGTGTTGCACTATGGACACACGATTATTTAATACACTTAGGAAAATCAACACATTTTATTTCCAAACTTACCGAAACACATACAACCTACACTACAAAAAAGTGTTCTGTGAGGCTCACTAGTAGTGTGAATTTTTAACTCTGCCATATTTAAATTAACCTGGAAATTTTAAGTTGAATAACAGTACCGTGAAATAAATATAAAAATTACAATTTCGAAAGTAAATTCAAATTTAGAATAAAATAATATTTTAAATTATCTAATCAGAAATATACAAAGGAAAATCACTATTTAGATTCGCATGGAAGAAAAAACGCACATTTTTACCTTAAAGTCAACATTTTAAGATAGAAAGCAAACTTTTCCGGAATAATTCGAAATTTTGTGCTTAATATTGATATAGCAATTTGATAATAGACATTTTGTCAATAAATTAAAAATTACAGATATACAAAGTGTTTAGCCCTGGACACTAACAACGATTATGGTTTTTACTACTGCTGAGCCAAAACATAGGTATATTATTTTTGGTGTACCTTGAATTTACATAACCCCGATATAGCAACCATCTAAAATTAAAATAATTACAATCTTTAATTTATTGTAATTATACTTTTCTAACTGATCTTTCTTTTAAACACAAAGTGTGTATCGGTTTGCTAGGAACTATTTAATCTTTTCCAGAACATGTAACATACCCGTAGCGTTCAAAATAGGCAATCACATTTAAATAAAAGTGATAACAATCGTTGTTTTTTAAAAGGATAAAATACTTAGAGCAAGTAACTTGGTCACTAATAACTTGAAGCGTGATGTGATATGTGTTACCAATTTATATGGATAATATACAGGATGTATCCGAAATAGATACAAATATTAAAGCCGATGCTAGATTACAATATATACAAACTAGAAAAAACATTTTCTTGGCAATGGGACCCTTAAGATATGAGAAAATATTAATTGAAAATTTGACCCAAAATTGCTTGAGTACCGCAGGATAATAACAAAAATTTGAGTTCAAAGCCATGTGATGCAAAGGAGAGTAAGATAGAAGTGCAAAACATTTTTTATAATCTGCCACAAACCAATACTGTTAGGTAGGTCAGTAATCTCTATTCAGTCTGTTGTTGTTATCACAAGCCAGACAAGTTTTTACGTGTTTGCCACTTTTGGATTTACTTTACAATTAGGTAATAACCTTCTACAGCTTAAATGCATTTTATATGTATCATCAACAGTTCTCTCAAAAAAAAATGTTAGTTTGTTTTATAATTCACAAAATACTCTTAACGATTTTTGAAAAATTAATATTACCATTGAATTCTATTTGAGCCAATCTCTTACTGTTTTAAATATTTGTACCTGTTTCTGATACACCCTGTATATAAATAATAGGGAAACAGTAACGTATTGGTTGCTTCTTTATTTCTTAAAAACTACAGATTAAGTTAATGCTTGGTATAGAATAAACTGAGTATCAACAGTTTTTATTAAACAAATAATACAAAATATTTACAAGCAATGCCTCTTCGTGAACGTACCACCAGGATTTTTAAATATTCTGAAATACTATGATCTCGCTGTTTTATTTTGAATTATTATATCAGCTTGACTGATGATATAAGGAGTTAGTAATATAAGTAAACTAAACAAGAAATGTTTTAATCTAATGTGGTTGGTGACACACGTTATTCTACAATTTATCTCATTGTTTATATGTTTATCTTCCTGGTCTAGTGGAGTTACATCACACACTGGATATGCTTTTAAAAATTCGGTTTTCCTTCCTTCTCGAATTTCTTATAATATACGAACAATGTAAAGAACCTTCCCAAAACAAATAGAATAGAGTATAGGTTATTAAACTGTTTCATTAGAAAAAAAAAATTAATTTGTATTATTTTAATGTATGTTTTAGTTATTGTAAATATTAAACCACACTGTGGAAAGGAAAACCTACACTAAATCCTTATGAATTTAAAAATTATTCTTTGGTACTAAGCGGGTCTACTTGACATAGAAGTTCCATTGGTTAATCTAATAGTATTTGTTGAAACTGTTCAAGATAGGAAAATTCAAAGTTCTGCTTGCTGCTGCTTGAGGATACTGGGTTTTGTGTTGGTTGTTACAGAAGTGATGGTTCTATGTTTGTGGTTTCTGGTATGGTCCTCGAGTTTTCACAAATTATTATATGAAGTTTTATCAAGCATTTTCGATATTCCATTATAAATTATGAACCTTTTACAAGGTCGACGAGATAGTTTGAAAGTTCAAGGTATAACGAAGATAGGAGGACGGTCGATGGACATAATAACTTCCTGCAGGGTTTTCTAGGAATACAGTTACTGTGTTGTGGTTTTGGTTCAGCAGGTTGGAGTGTTTCTACTGCGATTAGGTTGTCTGGTAATATATTCTTTTGATGATGCTTAGGAGACGGTCGGTGATGCGGATGGTTCAGGTATTGTTATGGATGAAGATCTGATCACAATTCCCACTGTTTGCAACGCTGTCACAAACTATTAGCTACGATTGTAATAACAAGGTCACTTTCATAACAACACCCCGTGTAAACATATCTTTGAAACTTAAAAGCCTACTCTAGTCATAACCTCTATTATTGAATATATGCATATCACCTGCCGTGGACTGAACACCAACCTTCGCTACAGTCCCCCACATCAACTTCTGGTTACAATACCCGCTCTAGTCCTTACCACCATTTTTGAAATTGGCCATAACATATGCTGTGGACTAAACCCTGAAGGTTGCACATAAATCTCATAGGTGCTGGTCAAACCCTCATTCGTTTGAATTAAACATTAAGATAAGTCACAGCCCACACTTTATATATAGAATTAAAAACAGTTTTGGTCAAAGCCCCCACTCTACTTACAATCTCCAGTACTGAAACTGGCCATAACATTTACCATGGACTTAGGGCCCACCGATACCTGATGGATAGACATCCCCCATCGACGTTAAAAATCTTCCATTAGTTTTCATCATATCATCTCACCATCTCTTCGTTATTCCTGGTAACATCGGCCACTCTCGTTAGAACACGCATTGAAATTGGCCATAACACCAACAGTGATTTTAGTACCCATGGATGCATATTGGACCCCGCAGATACTGATCATAAACTTAACTCATTTTAATCATAAAAAGTAGAACACATCTTTTTTTAAATATCCCATATAGAACTTATTGATATAAAATGTAAAATGTGTTAATGTTGGAAGGTGCGCGGTATCTTCAAAAAGATGTAGTCAAGTGTATATAAGACCTCGGTAGGGGCTACGATTAAAACGGATGTAAGAGTGAGAATAAGTGACAATTATAACAGCATCACTTGAGGTTACATATGACAACCGTCCATGGTGAGTGTTATGACAAATTCAAAAGTAGATGTTATAATCAGTGTAGGGGATTATGATCGCAATTAGCAGTAGAGGCTGTAACTCATTTGAACTGATGAATTTTATAACCCGCGCAGGCTGCTTCCTTTCTTCCTAGGAGCCTTCCATAATTTACAATACAGTGTATAACCATTACGATGTTAGCAATCTTGATCATCATTCAGTCTACCACATTTCAATATACCTACTTCAAGAGTTCGTGTTACATATAGTTAATATAAAAATAAATTTTTCTTTGTCCAAGTCCTTGTAAATCTTTAATTTAGTGCTTCTTGTGAGATTTTTAGCTTTAATTGGTCTATTTTCTTCTTACAAAGCTTTACTTCAACGGAGGAATGCCCGATACATTTATGTTATTATTGTAACAGACTGTTCTCCTATTTTTTCCAATCATGGTATTTAATACATTGGATTGGATTGGATTGGATTGGATTTGAAGAAGCGAGATCTAGGACTCGCCTTTCCAAGCATCTCTAAGCACTGCAGCCATCATTGGCTTATTGTTCACCCTAACTAAGGAATTTGACTATTTGGCCTAGTTCCTATTTCAGTAGTGCCTTTTGACGTGTCACACATCGCAGTGGCACGGGACCTACAACTTTACTTCTTATCCGACAGAAGACGCACTTTTAGATTCTTCCGCTCTAGAAAAATCACGGCGACTTCGGCCGGATTCAACCCCGCTTCCCTTGTATCCAAAGGCAAATCTTCTAACTACTAAACCACCAAGATCGACTAATTTAATACATAGTCGCATATAAAAAAATGTCGTATCTTTTTATTATTATTTTACCAGAGTAATTGAATAAATATTAGACCCCCACAATTTTAAACAATCTACGAGTGGACTTAGCCCATGTCGTTACGTCAGTTTCCAGCAACATAACATAATCTAATTTCAATATAAAATCTTGGTGATATAATACAAATGTTGTTCAGAATTCAAATTTCTTCTCTTTTCTGAAGTCATCCATTTGGGTTTTCAACATAATAAAAAAGTGAAAATTCGTATTTTAATATTTGTGTAGATATTGCTAAATCCCTGTAACAGTCTCTCTCTTTTAGCTTTAGCAAAACATTAATACAAAACAAACATCTTCAGATGGTTAGTGTTTTATTCAATGGACCTTTTTTTGTAGGCCCCTAGGATCTGGATTATGCTACTAGATTTAATACATTTCTAATGCCATTATAGAGAATTTGCATTCTCAGATGATTTGTACTCATTAGAATTTTAATGCTTAAAATCTATTAAATAACTTCTTGTATTTGATTATATTAAGAACATGTCAAACATATTATCGAAGTAAATCGCAATCAGTAAGTATCAAAGCAATCGCCACCATATATACTTCAAATTCTCAAAGCCGTTATTGAAAACTTTTTTTGAGTTTTTGGAAATGCTCCGTTTTTGCAACTGGGAGGTTATTAATCAACTAAAAATTTAGACCATGTAGATAAATAGGTTTTCAAAAAACAGAGAGACTTCTATCATAGATTATGTCTAACTTAGCTTTTCGGTTTTGAAATTTAGTTAACATTTATTGTCGCAATAAATTATCGGTAGACTTCTAGATTTCAAGTTTTACTATAATCGAAACACCGATTTCGGAGACGTGGGTGACCTCATTGTTAAGCGCATACATACGCACCTACTCTCTCGTAAATCCCATTTTTTGGGTTGCTAGAATTCCAAAATGGATAATTCCAGTGAAATTTCAGAACTGTTTTACGGAATCAATGCTTTCGCATTGCCTATGGTATAGGCAAGTAAAAAATTAACAAAAACTTGTTTGACTGTTCCAAAGAAGAACTCATAAATAAACCCACCTCTTACTATCCCGTCAGTACAAGTTTACAGTTTGTATTAATTAATTAGTAATCTATATATTTCAAAACAAACAAATGTTCTTATAAACAACTCTTTCGCTGTCAATGAAAGTTTCAGAAGTAGAACACGCACTTGTTCTCCATAAAAACAGGCAGCAAAAACAAAAACCTACAAGTGCTTGAACGCATTATATAACATCGCATGGGTAGATAGAAAAGACATTTTTATGGAGATAGCTATACGACAAGCCGTTTTAAACACAATTTATTTCGTAGTACTAAATTTAATCCAGACCAATGCTCGAAGCATTGCTCTAGAAAGTGGTTTTTCTAGAACAAACTTGGCGCCACTTTTGCTTTCGTTACTACCGTCCATAACATGTAATTTCTAGTAAAAGTACTCCATCAGAACGTACCAAAAAACTTACATCTTCACCCAATTTAGAAAAAAAATCTAAAGGTCACAAATTTATATAAGATGGTTACTTTGGTGCAGTTCGTTGGGTAATGCTTTAATTTAAGTGCTGGTAAATTAGTAAGTGGCGCGACAGGATTGCAGTTAGCATTGACATAGATATAATTTTATAATTTCAGTAAGCAAAACCATTTTTGAAGCCAACACAGCTCGCATGATTGGTTGGTGCAGAAATCTTCAACCGCGGGCTGTAATTTTCGATCCTAATATCAAATTAATCAATCTTAATGATATTACATCAGCTTGGGGGCCAAATAATGTTATCCTTACATGTAGGTTGAAGATGTAAGCCTTCGAAAATGTTAACCGCTTCTTATAGATTATTTCAGATTTATAGCATCCTGTAGATGCTCTATATAGATCTTAATTCAGATTTATTGTATCCGGTTGGCAATTTGTTGTTTTATTTTAAATTTAGGAATTAATGTCTACATTTTTCACAGGGTAACCTCAAGATTGACTAATGCAGAGTTGAACAGGCATGTGGCTAGTGATACTGCTATCTGCTGGAATAGCAGGATGTGCAACTGCAATTTTAGAAGGGGACCATGTTTGTCCACAACAAGAGAGGTGAGTTAAACAATTCAATTTTGGTCAATAACGAAATATGGATCTTAACACCACTAGTTAATTTTTTTGCATTCTACTAATAATAATAAATCTGTTGAACGCATCCTTGAAACAATTCTCAATAAAGTCAATACATTACTATTAATAATTCCAACATTAATTAATTGCTCGATATGTGTTTCGACCAGGTATCATTATCAAAGGCAACGGAAATCAACAGTTGTAATTATAGAAACATCACATTTGATGTTTGTCTTGGGTTTGCAAACTTTTAGTTGCGACGAATTTAAGAGTCCCATTTGCTCAGTGAAAAATTCTTTTATTTCATACTGTATCGTAAAGTAGACTTTACTGATTCATCCAATTCTCCCACAAAATGAAACATCTGCCTTACATTCTTATACTTTATGCAAAATTAAAACAAATATATGAAAAATTAAATTTATACTTAGTTTAAAATGTTTTGTGAATATTAACAGTAATGGTACAACCGCTGTTATCGGAAACGTTTATAGAAGAAGGCACATCTTTATTACTAACTGTGATGGAAGATGATTGATTTTGCTGCAACACCTCCACAAAAGTTTCACCCTCTTGTATCATTCTTGCTATCTTCTTTTTGTCTTCAATAGATTTTTCAACATATTTTTTAGCAACTTTTGAACTCTTCCATCCTGCATGCCGTTTTAAAACATTGATACCAGCCCCAGTGTTGGCCAACAACGTTGACGAAGTTCTTCTGAAGCAATAGCCTGTGTACTTTTGGGGATGTCCAAGCTTGAGAACTTCAGTCATTTTTCTAGGTGCTCCCCCAACAGTATGTACACCAACTCGTTGGCTTAAGCATTTACCTTGTATGTAGCCAAAAGTGCTTTTTCAGGAAGGTTGTTTGGTCGCAAATTGTAATATTTTCTGAAGACATCCAAGTATTGCAGCTCATCGCTGTTAATCACAGTAAACACACCTCTAACATGTGTTTTTATTTGATTAATATGAACCACTAACTGAGACCCAGTATCCTCTACATCATCTACGGTTAAATTATAAATTTCTTCTCTTCAACATCCTCCAGAATTCCTAGAAAAGCGATTACCTAGTAAATACTCCTTCGTAGATGCCTCTCTCATGAATTTTTCAACTTCTTCCTTAGTCAGCACCTTCGACTGATTTGGATGGTGGCCAACATTTTGCTTTCTTAATAAAAGCTAACACCTTAGGAAAACGTGAAATGTCGACATTCTCATTAACGATCACCATTGACTTAACCATCGAGTACTTAGACTATAATGATGAACTATTAAATGTTTTCGACTGAAAGGTAAAATGTTATCAGTTAAAAGGAAAATTCTTAAAAAAGAAACTTATTTAACCAAATCCAAAAAGTAAGCCAACATCACGATTTCTTTAACACTCGTTTCGACCTCATATTTCTTGCGCCAGTCGCAAAATATCGTATATTCCTTACCATGCCTTTGCGAAGACTTGACTGGAATAAGTTTCCCCACAGCTTCTGCGCTTCTATGAGAAATTTCACTTGATTCACTAGCCGTTTTCCAGCAGATATTATTTTTCGTATTTTTTTACAAAGCAATATGTCTGCCTTTATTTACACTGTTAACTTAGTAACTTTTGTTTCTGTTAAATAATCAAAGTCATATAGGAACGTATCCGTTAAAATAAGAATTTATTTTTTAATAAAATGAGTACATTGCCTATTGTCAAATATGACATTTACAATTTTTATTTTGCTTTTTATTTAAAATCGTTGACAGTATGAAATTATACGTAGTATCATACACGTCCGTGAAGTTATTATCACGGTACTCGTTTAGACATTCTTGACTCGGCTCCTTCGTCGCCTCGTCCGTAAACATCTAACTCGTACCGTAATAAATCACTTCCCGAACTTAACGTAAATTACTATTGAATAATAGAGAAATTGTCCAATTTAATCTTAAAATCGCACTACAACGTACGTAATGTATATGTTGTATTTGTATAGTATTTTGATTGAGCAAGATCTACGACGTGGTTTTCCAATCATCTCTATGTTACAACCATTATTGCATTATTGTACACCCTAAGTACGAATTTTGCTTATCTGAGGTTGTTCCAACTACAGTAGTGATTATTTATTACACTTGGCAGTTTCACGGGATCTAGGGTTCGAATCGGGAATCCGCGTCCGTTGGGTCTACAAGCAACTGTGTTAAATACTATACTACCAAGGCCGGCTTAATTTATATATTGCTAACATGTCTTCACATATACATCCTGAATAGTGTATTACTTTGTTGTAATATTTTGATTAATTTTCTATTTTTAGTTTTAAAATTTATCTTAGAATGAGTAATCCAGTTTCACCACTCATTGCTCACATGTTTTGTAAATTTAGAAGATACAATTTTGATAACAAAGCAGCCTACAAAAATTATCTTTAAATGTCGTTATGTTATTGATCTTTCAGTATCTTTTGATAATTTAGTTGATTTTGTGATAGTTTTTAATGTTTATTAATAATCTATAATTAATCATAAGATCTTCTTCTTCTTCTTCTTCAGCCTATCTTCGTCCACTCCTGGATGTAGGCCTCCTTTAAACTCTTCCAAACCGCACGATTTTTGGCTTTATGATGCCAGTCTCTACCTGTTATTTTCTTGACATCGTCGAACCACCGTTGCTGTGGTCGCCCTCTATTTCTTTTAGTTTGTCGAGGTTTCAAAAAACTACTTTTCATCCCTTTCTTTATCTCGTCTCGCGACATGACCAGCGCAGCTGCACTTCATGTGTGCAATACGTTCAGCTATATGTATGACCCTTGCTCGCAACCTTATACCTTCGTTTCTGATATGATCTCTCAAAGATATTCCCAACATTGCTCTCTCCATAGCTCTCTGGATAACGTTTAAACGGTGCACGCTTTTAACTGTCATTGTTTCCAGTCCATATGTTCCACTGGCAAGATGCAGGTGTTAAAAACTTTTTTCTTCATATTTATAAGAATCTGCTTTTTAAATATATGTCTAAGTCTACCGAAGGCTCCCCGTCCCCAGGCTAGACCAACTATGACAGATTGCCTTTGGTCAGTCTGATTTCGTTGCCGAGATAGATATATTTATTTATTTGCTCGATTAAGTTATTGTTCAAGTATGGCTCTCTCTAAGACGTTGTCAGACATTACTCTTGTTTTTCCCAGATTCATGTGTAGACCTATTTCTCGAGATGCTATATTCAACTCTTTTAGCATATCTTTTAGTTCCTGGACGTGATTGCATTAATTATAAGCTTATGCTAAAAATCGAACAAAATAAATGCATTAATTATTTCATCATAAATTCAAAGTTCTACATTAAAATTTGGGAAAGAGTGAGAAAAATTACTTATAAAGTATTATTAGGTCTCTTCTTCTCGTATCCCTTCTCCGTATTCAGACTGGATTGAATTGATCTCTGTCCTCAGCTATTCGAAACAGTTGCCCTGCAGTCATCCCTGTGCAATTACGAATATTGCGGAACCATGATAATCTTTTCCTTCTACTGGTGTCTTGCCATGTATTCTTCCTTTAACAATGGTTTGTAGTAGTTTATCGTGTACTCCACCATAAATACTGAAGCACCCAAATTGTATCTATGCAGGAATATTAAAGTTCTTGAAAACAAGATGCAAGGAAAAATAATTTAAATTATAAGTGCCCAATTAACAGTTGATGCAAACTTAGTAACAGTAGTCAGCTTAGCAGATTACCTGCTCACGGTTCTCAAACAATAATTTTTATAAATCGTTTCCCTAAATTCTAAACCATGTTTATGTTGAATTCCATTAAATAATTAATATAGGATACTTGACATTTATTATATTTTATTATTTATTTTTATTAGTTTATACACAACGAAACATCTAATCAGTCCAAGTCTATTCGCATATTCGGATTAACGCAAGCTGCATCAACAACTATGACTAGCAACTTTAGACACAAATTTGGCGGGATATTTTTCATCTGGCAAATTGTAACGAAATCTAATACCTTCTTGGATATCAATTCCGACTTTCACTATGTTCCTTATTTTATTGTGCATGTAGAACTGCAAATGTAACACTAAACATAATTGTAGTAAATTTTATATTTCACGGGAAATGACACCGTGTATATTTTTTATTTTTATAGAATCTGTTAAAACTTGCTACTTTAAATTTAAATATTATTTGACAACTTGAACGTGTAATAAATCGTCTTCATATCAATTTATAACCTTCCTTAATATTTCAAGCAGGTTTCTCAGAGGAGCTGTGACAATGTATACAATTTTTTTGTAGTTTCGCTATCATCTTACGAAATATTTGAGATACAGTGTGTTACAAATTTCAAAACACATTCGCTATTTTTGTAATTTACAGGAAATTGCTCAGTTATCAAAATTATGGTCTGCAAAGGTTTTAATTTCCTTAAGGTTTATGCCTTTTGCGATGCCCGATTTCAAATAATGATTCGAAATTTTCATAAAATCGTAGCGGTCTTAATAATTGACTTATAGTGTTGAATTTGATTTGAATTTCAGTGAGCGTCAGAATTGTCTGCTGCGATTTTGAAAATTTAATGGTCTGTAAAGTGATATCAGAAATAAAGTATCTAATGTTGGTACATGATTTAAGATTGAGAACAGATTGTTCTCTGCATATAAAATAGGTAATACGTTTACAAAACAAGTTTTACATTAAAAAAGCGGTATTTAACATATTCGCGATCATATACATATAGGGTGTCTAATTAAAAACGTATGGAGGGGGATTCCTAATGACCCATAAGGTAACCATACCCATTCAACTCCCTAACACCCGCTTTGTGATATCTCATTTAAAAGCTCATAGAAAATGCTATTGACTAGTAGCAACCTTTTTTAACCGACTCGTTTCGGAAAAAATAAAAATAAACTCAAACGGTTCTGAATCAAATACTGTAATTAAAATTTAAAATGCTAATTAATGTGCAAAATGAATTCCATTATTCTCTAGGCAATAGTAAAGTCTACTCTCAAATTTTTTTCGAAGATTTTGGTAGGTTTGTCGCGGAATAACTCATATATTGAAACCCTGTATATTTCTATAGTGTAAACATTAGAAAGTAAAAATTATGCAAAAAGCAAACTGCAATATTCCATTTATAGAAAACTTACACAATGCCATACTACTCTTGTCACCATAACGTACATAAATTACTCACCTACAGTATTTTCTTAAATAGAACTCTAACAGTTTCTTTGGATGCACACATAATTAAAGAGACATTTTGATTAAAAACAAATTACACATAATATACTCTCAATTTTGCAGACCCCAATTTAATGAATTTTGGATTTATGGGACAAAATTTCCGGTACTTATATCATATGTGAAAATTAACACCCTATTAATTTTTAAATGTATTTACCAAGATTTGCCTATAATTAAATTAATAGGCTATTTTTTGTTATTAGTTGACTGTCATTTTAATCTATTTTTATCGAATAGAATTTGCCATATGTTAGTAAAAGCTCTGTAGTAATTTCGCTGCCATAAATAAATACACGTTCAGAAATCCTACTATACTATACTAAACTAAACTAATTAACATGTTAATTAAAACAGAAGATTATAAACTATATATTTTTAAAACGTATACCAGATATCACTCAGACACAATTAAGTACGGATTTGTTTCATACATTGGTGACATACAGGTTGGTTGATTTTTTATTACACACTCATTAATTTCGTCAAAATCAAACTAATACGCGTTCTATCATACCGTCAGAATGTTGTCACTTTAAAAACAAAACAGTAGCGTTTTGAAGATGACTTTTTTTAACTGGAACGCCCTGCAATGTTTCAATTTTTGGAAAGCTTATAAATTTCTAATATGGTACCGTTTTTATTCATTTACACAACAAATAATGTCATAAGTAAGAAAGAGAAATTACCTAAATAGGCTTTGGAAATGCAAAATTCAATTAAAAAACGCTGCTTTTGTTGTTCTTAAAGTGACAACATCTGTGGTAGACGATAGAAAATAATGCATATATTTATTTAAGATTAGTTTTTGAATTTTTCAATTAGTTGAAATCTGTCGAAATTTCTGAGTGTGTAATGCAAAATCAACCACCCTGTATATGTGTGTTTATAACAAAATTTACAGAAAGTGTAAATAAAACAAACACATACATTTACAGTAACTTTTACAACTAAGACTGTGTATACCCAGAAACAGAGCTAATAAGTAATCATTCATTAAAATTAAGTATTTGCGAGTACATTGCTCATAATGTAATTCT
Organism: Limonius californicus; assembly: GCA_014611495.1. Lineage (NCBI taxonomy): Eukaryota > Metazoa > Arthropoda > Insecta > Coleoptera > Elateridae > Limonius > Limonius californicus. The sequence goes on from JABXWE010036192.1 coordinate 16,408, forward strand.
ACTAAAATAGGACAAACAAGTAGAAATTTTGATAATACATCCAGGGAACATATACGTTGTGACAAACACAAACTTCTAGGAATTGTAACACTTGTTAGAATGTAATTACTGTTGAAATTTGCAAACATTTAACAACTTTGCCTTGAATAAATGAACAACCTGAACTCATTATTTTAAAATTTTAAAACTAAGACTAACAGGAAGACCAACATCTAATGTGCTATTTCTATAACTACACATGTTGTTTGCCGTGTACTGCTTTCGATAATGGCATATTAAAATGCTGAAACACGTTTCAGGCATATACAATTGAATTGCAATTATTAATAGTGATGTTAAAAAACGCATCAAGTAAATAGTAAACTGTTTGAGTTATTATTAAATAGAAATTGCTTACTAATTAATTAAAATTTGAACGAAGTAATCAAGAAACAATTTATAAATTTATATTTCACGTCAATATATAAATCACAGGGATCGTGACTATTTAAGCTGAGCTATAGATTCACAATCATACGGTTATCAGAGCCACAAAAAAAAATAGATAAGGTTTGCTTTGAACGGAAGAAAATGCACATTTCGCTGTATACACATAATGGTAATCTATTGTTTTTAATAATAACAAGCGCATAGCAATTGTATTTACAATGGTGGAACTATTTCATTTCAGTATATTTCCAGTTAGGTTTTACAGTGAAACATATGTTCATAAGTAAATACTGTTTTCAGAAATAAATGAAGAATTTTTTTCATTCAGATTTTGTAATTGTAATTAATTCTTCTTCTTACTAACTAGATTTTCTGCATTCGTGCATGGGAGTCACTAAGCTCTGATACAGTTGCAAATGTTAATGGATGCAATCTAATAACAATTATAAGCCTCTTATTTATTTTCCATAAAGGCAAACCTATTAACGAAATCTAAGAGGTTGTTGCACTTTTGGCTTTCGCGAAGGATTAATGCATTAAAAATTTAACAATGGAGTTGATATTTGTCTTAAATCTTTGGCGGTTTGTATATTCGAAAGTTTTGCCACTCTGCGAACTTAAAATGTTGTCGGATTTGCAATTGACAAGTTGAAAGTACCTACACATACTGGACTTGCATGACTTCATTATGCGTGTTTTTGCAAGCGAATAAATTACTCTAGTTAAATTGATATTTGTAAATGTGTACGTGCTTTAATGGTTTATTTGTTTTGCTGACATTAATTTAACGTTATTGAATGTTTATAGTAAATTCATGACTCGTATAGAATTTTCTAAATGATTTGGGCTAGCTTAATTTACTTTGGTATTTGTATTTATTGGTATTGCTGAAGATTGGGTTTAAACGGAAAATAGATAATTACCAAAATGTGAAAAAGTATACTTTTAAATTTGCGATATGCAAGTTATTAAGGCTTCCTTTTAAGGGGCTGGTGGAACCCTATAAATTGACCATTTTGAAATACCAATAAAAAAATAAATCTTGAAATACTTCCTTGTAACTACATTTGGAAAAATACCAATTTTGCACCACCATTAGACCTTTGGTGTGTGATGGTAGCTCAGTTGGTAGAGCGCTCGCTTTCTGAGTAAAACGTCGATTCTGGCTTGGGTTCGTTCATAACTATACAGATTTATAAAAATCTTGTATACAACCCACCATACACAATTTCCCAATCCGGCTTGCAACCGTGAGATGCTAAAAATCTTCTCTGTAATTTCTGTGGTTTGGATTCGGCGTTAAACTGTAGATCCTCCGTATTTCTACCTTAGCGCTGAGGAGAAACACGTGGCTGAGAAGAGGCCGATGCCCAGGAGTGGGACAAAAAGGCTGTCAATGAGATTAGACTTTTCCTTACCGCGCTAACCTAACCAATAGGATAATTTTTATTGAAAGACGCAACAACGCTATCGGGTAGGTAAAAAAGACTACGGGTTAGTTTATACCGCCTGACAATTATGGGAGACTTTTATTAGAACATTGAAAGACCCGCGCTCAGAGATATTTAATTATCCCTGAATAATGGCATTGTCGTTTATTAATCCATCAGGAGAAGTCGCAAGGTACGGATACACATCATAGACAAACAAACCGCATTTACTGACATTTAATTTTGTAATTTCTTTGAATGCAGGACAAAAAAACCCCGGACAAAAAAACCTGGACATAAAACCCCCAGACAAAAAACCCCCGGACATAAAACCCCCCAGACAAAAAACCCCCGGACATAAAACCCACGGACAAAAAACCCCCGGACAAAAACGCCGCACAAAATTAATTATTTATAATATTAGTAATGCAAAAAATAGTTATTTTTGTCAATATTTAATCCCCCTCAATAAAATCGTTGCACAGTTACTTTAGACGGATTTGTAAATTTTTGTATGCCTTCTGCTTACTAGCTAATTTTAGGATTAAAAGATAATTTTAAGTTTTTGTTGTTTGTTGCCATTTATTTGAGTTAAACTAAATAACGTGCGTACAAATAAAAACGGATTCGCAGTGGCCTTTGGAATTTGAGAGCTTGTCTTCATTTGGTTGACACGCTGTGTGGTAATGACAGTTATCATAAATGCTTTAAGTCCACGCGAAAAAACAAATGTTAATTCACGCGGTGCCACTAATTAAACTGTATTTACTAATTTTTATCTAATTACTGGAACTATAAAAGTCGAAACGTTATAAGTGATAGCAAACACTAGCGTTGACGTTTAACACATCCTAACCTAACCTATGATTTGACAGCATTATTTGTTAATCGTGTGAACCAAATGAAGACAAGCCCTCAAATTCCAAAGGCCACTACAAATCCGTTTTTATTTATACGGACGTTATAAATTTACGCTTAATTCATACCCTATAAATCAGATTAAATCCGCGCTTGTTTTTTCGGCGGTTTTTATATCCTAGATTCTGTTTTGTGGGGGTTTCTTGTCCGGGGGTTTTATGTCCGGGGGTTTTTTATCCGGGGGTTTTACGTCCTGGGTTTTTTGTCCGGGGGTTTTCTGTCCGGCTACGAATTTCTTTAATTTGTTCAATGGCTTGATGTTAATTATAGATTCCATACGGTGTACCAATACTTCCAGAAAATTGTTGGTATAACATATTTTTAAAGGGTAGCGATAAGATGTCGACTGACGTATTTTACAAATTCTACCAAAAGTTTGAAGCTATTAGACGTGTCCGTCGTTCCTGAAGCCACTGATGGTTTTTATTTTGTCCAACAGTGTTGTCCAAACTTTACGGCACGCATTTTCTTCATTTTTTCTTTCAAGATTCGTTTTTTTTTAATTAAACAAGAAGATTTTGAAACTAAATACGGTTTACGAACCATGTTTGGTAATAAACTTTCAACTGCATAAACAATGCACTATGTTAGATAAATTATGCCTATCTGATTTAACTATCAAGGCACTGTGCTCTAATATTTTAAAAAATCCTGTAATGGGCCGCAAAAGTTCAAATAGTCAATTCAAAATATTCCTGTAATATTATAACACCTGTCACGCCTATTTTTTTCCTCGTACTACGAGTACTATTGCAAAATCAACCTCGCAACTACGCCTCTGCTTCGGTAGAAAATTAACAAATTTGACAGATGTTAGTATCCCGGAAACCCAATCGAAGAAGGAGTAGGTTCCAACAATTAATTTATAGGCGCCACCGACTTATAATTTACTAACATCGTCCGAGGTGGAAAATGGGAAGTCGGACTCCAAGATAGATAATCACCTACCTTTCTTTTTATCTCCTATCTGTCCTTCTGTAGACTTAGTTCCAGATATTGCGAAGTAAAAGAAAAGACAAGTTGCAACCAAAACCTCATTTAATTAATCGATGATACAACCCACAGTTGTAATTCATCAAAAATAAATAAAATGGTAAATAGCAGTCCCAATTTTACGTTCAAGTATTAACATAACTAACTTAACCGGGCGAGACTCAAACAAATTAAGGACCATTATTGCTCTCCCCAGAATAAACTTATATTCAATTTTTTTAGCGCATAATACGACATAGGAGGCCTCCGCAGATCGTGGGAATGCGTGATCGTAAAGCGATCTAGGAAAGCAAAAAACTTCCTGCAACTTCCCAACTTTTGGAGCACCCTATATATAATGTACGTAAAATTGTTCTCCCAATAAATTTGATAATATAATATTACTTAACGTCTAGATATTCCCTCAGTTATACCCCAATATTACAATCCCTTGACACAATCAATTAACTAAATTACTCTTACTCGCAGATAATGCAATTATAAATAACAAATGCCACGTGATAAAACTTTACAGTGAATCAACATTAAATGCACTTCCCTGTTGCATGTGGAAACGGCTATCTCTGCGGCCAGGTTCCCGAATTCTTATCACTGGGGCCAAGCGCATCTGGTCGATCTTGGAAAACTGTCCCAAGGAACTCGTCTATGTCTTCGTATTTAGTTGACCTTATTTACGGGATTTCCAACCGAGCGAATTTTGTCTAAATTAATACATCGGATATTAGTATTAAAGTTCGGGGAAGTTTTAAGACTGAACAAATTTCTCTATAAATAACCAACTCCCCAGTTGATGGGAACTGGCATACAAAAAAATCTTCTTGACCGGAAAAATCTTTAGATTGGAATTTTAAATTCCTGGAATCCCTGTACTTCCTCTACCATAGGAAACAACTCCTGTGTAGTGGCTTTTAAATCGGAAAATTAATTTCCAAATCAATAACGATTTTATCAAAATTAAATCACTTTGCACAATATACTTCCGGTCAACCGTCAATACTTAAGTGTGCTCGTTCCGAGACTTATCGTTCAAAATTTTTCTGTTCCCCCCTAAATTTCCGAAACTGCAATACGATGCGCGTTCGCCGAAATGGTAAACTTCGAAATGTAAAATTCCTATAATTATTCGAACAACGAAATAGGTAGAACGGGTTGCTTTCAAGCAGGCGCGGAATTCGTTACACACCCTTCTCGGGATCAAGCAAAGTCAACAAATTTCAGTTTTGTAAACCTTATATATTTTTTCCAAGTACACTTTCCCTGGAGAAGAAGTGTAGACACTTCCAGCTGTTAGGAGCCCGCGTTAAAGAGTAGGTCCCCTATATTTTTGTACATTACTTTAGATGCACGCCACAAACATAGGAGGGACGGTTGCCACGCTCTCTCGAAAGCCAAAGGATTATAGAGAAAGAGGCTTTATGGTATAATAACTAATACAACAACTAATAACTTTTTAATGTCTTGCCGTAACAGATAATTACAACAATCACTTACATTTACTTATATTTTAGTGTTATGATGCAGTAATAATTGTTCATAAATATATAAAATTTGAATATGTTTCCTACTCTTCCTGCTAAAATTAGATCTCGAAATATAAAGACATATGATTGGTTGCAAAAATGTTAATAGCCTAATTAGTTGGTTTGGAAAACGTTAATATGTTTGCATGAAATGGTGTCAATATTGTTTTGTTACATTTTATTTTTAATACATTTTAGTAGTTTTAGTTCTACGTATTATGCTTTTATTAACTATGTTTATATCTGCAACTGCTGTTGCGAAATAAATAAAATATTCCATTTTAGTAGTTGTAAGTATTACAATTAACAGTTAAGTATTCTAATTATATTCTGTAATTAATTTTTGAAAAAGTCTAATTATCTATGTTTAAACTTACTTCCTATTTTCGGAATTCTACAAGCAACATAACAGGTTGTAAAATGCCAACACATATTTGTGTTAGTAAGGTAATAACCAGTGGCGGCTTGTACTAAAGGGCACAAGGGCACGTGCCCACCCAACCACCAAGATAAACACAGAAAGAAATTCGCATGTAATTCAGTGCATTATTTTAATTTCATTATTTTAACGATGGTATCAAATTTTCCTTCCGCACCACAAGCGCGGCTAACACGCTCAAAACTATTTTCCGGAGAACGCTCTGATTTGTACCTATTTAGAGCAAGATTCGGTTGCCTATCGGTTATCTTCGCTATACGCGATATACCAGGCGAATGGGGCACCGAGCAGATTGTTCCCCATTTAAAGTCAAAGTTTGAATTTCGACCGCAAGGTTTTGTGTTTTCGCGCAATCGCGCGTTTGAATTCAAAGACGAAAGTGACGTTTTTTCAATGATGGAAGTTAATTGTGTGCAAAAAGATCGACTGAACGCATTGGCGGTCCTATCAATAGAAAAGAAGTTCGTCCAGTCTATCCCGGATTTTGACAACAAAGTCATAGACGTCTTTTCCAGCATGAAAAATAGGAGAATGGATTTTATGTACAAAAAATAGGTAAGTTTTTTCTTGTGCCCACCCTCTTTCTTAACTCACGAGCCGCCACTGGTAATAACATCTGGTGATACTTCTCTAAGGATTAAGTGAGCTTTCCTGTTGCTACAAACTTCAACCTGATATTTTTTTCAACTAAAAGAAAGCCTTAGAGAAATCCTAAATCGACCTGGTAATTCAAATTTAAAAATATCTTTGTACACTGGCAAACATACTTGTTCATTTAGGATTTGAAGACCATTTACCTGTACGCTGGAATGCAAACTGCAGCCTATTTAAAAGACAATACGTATAAAATACAAGAAAATAAATTGGTAACATAGTCTTGGCATTGTTTCACTAAAATAATTCAACATATATCATAAACTTAGGTTATATTTGCACTACTTTTAGCTTATTCTTTTTATTACGAGTTCCTATGATTTTTTAGAAAAATATTACTCCTTATTTCATAACTGGATATGTGGACTACTATTTAAAAAGCCCCAAGTTCAAAGGTATCGCATTAATGTAGCGACAGAATAGAACACGCTAATTTTAGCTTCATTTGAGCCACTTTGGCGGCCCCTTAAGTGACAATTGCAACTGTGTAATTCGACGTTTGTTGTGATTTTAGTTAGTCTTTATTAATATTTGAATTTACATTTTTCTAGAAAGGATATTTCTCTTTACTTCATCATACAGTGTTCACTATTCAAAATTAGTTGAGAATGGCAAGAAGTTGAAAAAATGATTAACCTAATGTTTAGTAGCTTTAGAAGTTCATAATTATTTATTACAATTTTTCGTTGAATAGTTACATGATACTTAACTTCCAGACGATCATTTTAACAAGATAATGCTACTGCACAGACTTCTAGTGAAACCATCAGATATCTACATAAATTTATTGGTGCCAGAATTATCGATTTCACTCGTCAAACCACGACCTCTATATATTCGCGTATCTAAAAACTGCATGTTTAGAGATAACCATCACATGTTACAAGAATTAATGAAAGCGTTCGTTCATGTCAGTATTTTAGTTGATGGTTTCCCACTGCTACAAAAAGCATTTGACAAAATGAATCGAAGAGTGAATCATTATATCGAAAGTGAGTTAAGCACCTTTTAAGAATTTAACATAAATAACCTATTGGATTATTTCCTAATTTCTGTTGTCAGTCAACTCTTTCTTTCCCTTGGTGCTATTATTGTATTCTCAAGCCAATCGTAAAAGTGCGTATTACCTTTTTTCGTGGTTAATATAAAGTGGAATTGATTTAATTTACGTTCACGTAAGGTGAATTTCCCATAAGCATTAAACTAAACAGAGTATATTTTATTTTCATAAAATTGCAGTTAATAATTAGCATGTAGCACTTGTCATGCGATGTGCGTGAAATTTAACTACAGGTAACAAATATCATATATTTCAGGTATATGTATGTGATCACACAACAGTTACATGCCGTGTTTTATTTTATTTTTTCACAATATACAAGGTAGATAAATAATGAGCTATTTTATTCAAGGATACTTAAACAATACTAAATAGATATTTATTTTATGTATTTTCAGTCTTCTGGAGTATATTTAATTGAGTTCAATTTAAATTAACTATCGCAATAATGAGAGAGAAATTACATGTATATCGATCCTTCTAAATAAGTTTAATTATTGTATCATTTTATTACAAATTAGAAAATGGTATCATTTTTGAAAGTAGTATTACATGTTGGCCCGTTGTTTATGAATCTAGGACAAAAAAACCCCGGACAAAAAACCCCGGACATAAAACCCCCAGACAAAAAACCCCCGGACATAAAACCCCCTGGACAAAAAACACCCGGACATAAAACCCACCGGACAAGAAACCCCCGGACAAAAAACCCCGCACAAAATTAAAATAGTTAGGTATTTGTGATAATATTTTAATCACTT
>JABXWE010036193.1:0-20887 GCA_014611495.1 Limonius californicus
TTTCATGAATTCAATACTTACCCTATACCTATAAGGTATGGGAAAGTAAAAAGAGAAGTTAGTGAGAAATATTACTATCTGGTGATATTAAACATCACTCAATGTATTATCCCTATCGGCAAAAGAGATTTCTCAATTTTTGTATATAGGACATTGCATATCATTTCATGACTCGGGAGACCGTCAAATTAAATGCTGATTGATGTAAGGTGTGGTATAATAAAAGAAAATTATTAAATAAGGATCAAGAAGATCAAGAAAACACACCTGTTTTTTTTTTATTAAACAGCTGCATCACCATTGTCTTCGTTCCCACAAATTTTACAAAATTTAATCAAGCAAGTAAATGTGCAAATTGTATTACAGTATTATTTCACACACAAGGTACTTCTATAGTAATGCATGTTATTCTTTATAACGTTTTTGTTTTTGCAGAAAGAAATGTTTCATAAAATGGTAACTAAAGGCTTAATAGGCAAGGTTAATTTTAAAGCAGCAAGACAGAATGCAACTATGTAGCATTTTACTAGAAAAATAATTTTATTTGTTTCTACATGCACATGGAAGAAGATAACACTAGCAGCCAACATTATTGCATTGAATGGAAAATTATTTTTGTGTATGTGTTATCTATTTCATTTGAATTATACATGTCTATATATATTTTTTTAAACTGCTTATTTGTGTTTAATAAAATATCTTCAAGGTTTTGCTGCTTTTCTCAAATGTTTTACATCAGTTGAAAAAAGATGTAAATACCACAGCACAGTGAATTGCATAAGTTGTGCCCTCAATTATACTATTATATTACTTTTCCAGATCTGCACATAATTTAAAAACCTGGGTAATTATCATACCTGTATTGGTTTTTTTTCTGGATTGAAATTTTCAGGATAATCAGGATGTATGTAACGTTCTTCCCAGTCTCTTTCATTGTCAAAAATTTGGTACATATCAGGTGCAGAGCGTGTTGTATCGTAAGACTCAGGATTAACCAGGTGACCAAATTCAACTCGGTTGGAAACAAACATGAAGATATCCAGATCACGTAGATTGGCACAGAAAGACATATCTGGATCTAAATTGTCTCGAACATAATGGATTTGACTGCGATCATATTTGCGTAAGGTTGTTGCATTCACCAAGTAACAGCCACTGATGTAGGGTACATTCCATAAACCTCTGCAAATATGAGTAAACATAATTAATAAGTATAAAATTTGCGAAGCTTATGTATAAAAGGGCGGTTGAATTTTTATTATACACTCACTAACTTCGGCAGAATCCCACTAATTAAAAAAATTAAGAACCACTCCTAAATACTTTTATGCGCTCTTTCCAACCATCTAGAACAGGATGTTGTTACTTGGAAAATAAAAGAGCAGCTTTTTGAAGATTACTGTTTTAAATGGCACATCCTTTATTTTTTTGGATATTTGGAAAACTTATTAAATTCTTAATATAGTATCATTTTCGTTATTTTTTCAATTACACAACAAATAATGCCATAATAGTAAGAAAAATAAATTACCTAAATAGGCGTTAGAAATATAATTTTTAATCAAAAACGGCAACATTACATTTATTGCACAATATCAAAATAAACAGTTTGGCAGACTATCTGCCTTTGGGTCTCCATACCCAAATGTGGTTCCAATATGACGGTGCACCTTCGCATAATGTACAATGACAAACTTTTGCAACAAAGATTTGGAAATAATGGGCCTTAATTGTGACTTCTGAGATCACCTAATCTTTCAATATTAAATTTTTTATTTGGTGCAATAAACGTACTTTCTTTTTCTTACGATTATGCCGTTGTCTAAATGAAAAAATAAAAAGGGTACCTTATTAAGAATTTAAAACACTTTCCAAATATATAAAATATTTAAAAAAAAGTAATCATCAAATCACCGTTCTTTTGTTTTTCAAGTGGCAATATTCTATCTAGGCGGTTGGAAAGAGCCGATAAAGTTATTTAAGAATAGTTTTTAAATTTTAAAATTAGTTGGAATCTGACGAAATTAATGAGTCTGTAATAAAAAATCAACCACCCTGTATACCGGGTGTCAATTTGAAAACATACAATATGTTATATCTCCGGAAGTAAAATAAATATTGAACTTTCCTAGAAACCGTTTCTACAACATGGAAGGGGAATCATGACTCATAAACCTTCCCCATTCAACCGCCTAGGCTCTTAGTACACCAACCAAAAAATTTTAACCTTGTAGTATTTCATTGAAAAGCTCTTACAATATTTATTCATAATGGTAAACATTTTTTTCCAACTTGTTTTGGAAAAATTTAAAATTAAAACTCAAAGGTTCTGAACCAATTATTGTAATTTAAATTTCAAAATATTAGTTTAAATGTTCAAAATTATGTCCACTATTCTCTAGGCAATAGTAAAATCTACTCTCAAATTATTACGGAATATTTTGGAAGGTTTGTTGCGGAATAGCTCGGAACTCCTGTACTATTCCTCGTCGTAGTTGAGCGATGGACTGAAGCTGAGTTCAGTAGGCAACAGATTTTAAGTGACCTTATTGAAAGAAGCCTAATAGTGCCAAAATCTGGAGATCTTGCGGGCCATTTCTGAAGTAGGAAAAAAAATTTGCTACTATTGAATACCATTTTGTAAGAGCTTTTCAATGATGTATCATAAAGTGGGTGTTACCATTTTAAATATTTTGTTGTGGTTCCTAGAGTTTACGGGGTTGAATGGGGAAAATTACCTTATGGGTTATGATGGTTCCCCCTTCATGTTGTAAAAACGTTTTTTTAGAAAAGTCCAATACCTACTTTTTCTACAGATATAAAACATTTTACGTTTTCAAATTGACACCCTACATATTAAGAAAATAATTATTTTAGTACTTCAGCATGTGTATCCCTCCTTATCAACCTGATTCTATTCTATTCTTTGATTTGTCAAAAATCCTTATTGAATTTAATAAAGTAAAAATAAATAAATAAATATTGGCCTCATGAATAAAATATTTGTTTGATTTTTATATACAAGGACTGATTTTTCTATTCAAAATATTTTTGAATTATCTCAAAAAGGATGGCCTCAGGCATACAGAAGTAATGGATGACACCACTATAGGCAAACTGTTCTTATTTTTACGCATAGAAATTGCTTCCAAAACTCAGTATTTTTGTTGCATCACAGCTTTGAATTTAAATCATTTCCCGCATGGCATCCCGAGGAACACATTTACATATATGAAAGCTATACATAGGGTAATAATGTTTTTTTATGATTTTCTGAAGCACTTTAACGAATGGTGGTGTAGTAATATTGAAACAACAGTTCGCCAATTTTTAAATATATATGTTGTTCTCAAATACAAGTTGAAAGAACAAGAAGTGGTAGAGGTAATCAAAAGGATAAACTATTGGTATTTTAAAATTTGTTAACTAAAATGAAAAGAATTTGAATTTGTTCATTAACATTATCACTTCACACAATTATTATTTTTAAAGTAAGTAAAGCATTAATTTTTAATTAATTATAAATTGGGTTTTTAAACAGGCTTATAGCCTACTTAATAAAAATAAGAAGATTAATTTGTTGAAATTTTTTTCATCTTTGGCTTTGGTTTAATTAGTAATTTTATTTACAAAATATTCAAGAGGAGCTAATGAAGGAAGCAGAAAAAGCAGCAAGACTGAACGATATGAAGACTTTATATAACGTAACGCGGAAAATGGCAGGCCAGAAAGGCTCGACAACAACACACATGAAAGATAAAGATGGCAATATACTCAAATCGGAACAGGAGATAGTTGAGAGATGGTTGGCATATTTTAAAGGAATTTACTCGAAACGAGGAGAGAGGGGTGAAGAAGATAATAACGAAGATGACAATGAGGAAACCAAGGAACTAAATTTGAATATGAATGAAATCTAAAAAGAAGAATTCAGATGGATATAAAAAAGCTGAAGAATGATAAGGTAGAAGGCATAGACAACATCCCAAGTGAATTAATAAAGGCGGGAGCGGAAACATGTGTTAACATACTTTATTGCTTAATCAATAAGATCTGGGTAGAAGAGAAATTACCGGAAGAATGGTCCATAGGACTGATTATTAAGATACCAAAGGAAGCCAGGACCACCTGTGACAATTGGAGGGCCATAACAATTCTAAACACCACAAGTAAAATTTTAACAAAAATTATACTAGAAAGATGAAAGGTAATATAGAAAACCTACTTAGAACTAATCAAGGAGGCTTCAGATCGCGAAGATTTTGCTTGGATTTAATAGGCACTTTAAGGATGATATTAGAAGAAGGAAACGAGTGGCAAAAAGAAATACATCTGGGCTTTGTTGATTTTAAGAAAGTATTTGATAAAATAGATAAGAGCAAAAATGTGGCAGATACTAAGAAAATATGACTTACCCACAAAATACATTACACTAATTAAACTACTATATGAAAATTATAGTGCATAATAATTCAAGATCGGAAACATTCGTCATTGAAACGGGAGTTAGACAGGGGTGTATCCTGTCACTCCGGTTTCTTCTTATAGTTACAGACTGGGTGATCGAGTAAAACTGCAGATAATATGAAAGGTTTAGAATGGAGGTTTGTATGCAAACTGGAAGATTTAGAATAGGCAGATGATGTTTGTCTAACATATGAAAAAAGAAGTCACATGCAGGAAAAGTTAAACATATTGAAGAACGTAGCAAACACAGTTGGGTTAGAAATTAACACAGACAAAATCAAGACATTAAGAATAAATACGGAAGATACAGAAGAAATAGTACTAGAGAACCGTAAAATACAAAATGTGAAAAAGTTTATGTACCTAGGTAGTATTGTTGACGAAAACGGACGATGCCACGCAGATGTTAAAACAAGAATTTGTAAAGCACAACGCGCCCTTAACATGCTATGCTTAATATGGGCCTCAAACGAATTATCCAAGAAAACAAAGCTACGAATCTTCAATACTAATATAATATGTGTTGTATGGAGCCGAGACTTAGGCTCAGAATAAGCAACAAACAAAAGAACTGCAGATATTTATTAATAAATCCTTAAGAAGAATCTTCAAAATATGTTGGCCGGACCAAATTTCCACCGCTGAGCTATGGGAAAGAGCTGAACAAGAGCCGGTAGAAATCATCATAAAAAGGCGACGCTGGAAATGGACTGGACACATGTTAAGAAAACCGGTTACAGACATAACCCGGCAGGCAATGGAATATAACATCAAAGGCAATAGAAAACAGGGAAGACCAGCTCGGGTTAAATTAAAGTGTAGTGTATCGAAAGTGTAAGGCTGACCTTATTACTTTTATTAACTGGCATGGTACGTCCCTTTGGACGCCCTATGATCCCCAGAGGACCAACAGGAACGAACAAGACTGTACATCCTTTGTTACTATAAAGTTTTAATTCAAAAATCCGAGTTAATAGCTTCGGTTCTAAAAAAAGGTCATAAACATCAAGCATTACTGAAAATGTGTTAGTAAGCTTCATGGGGCACATAAATACAGGAATAAATTAAGGCCCCATCAAAAAAGAATTAAATGTCTCATAGCAAGAGCCCTCTGTAGTGAAAGAGCCAAACTGCATATAAAATTGGAACTATTTTTTACAGCTCAAAAATGCTCTAAATTTAACTAATAGCAGTTGTCTTCTCCGCTTCAGGGCACCTCTTAACCAAATTTCTATACCTTACTATTTACGAGATCCCCGTGCACGCGGCGTTTTTGTTGGCCATGCTGTATTCAAATCCTTCGTAATTTTTTTAAAGAAAATATATGCACTTTAGAACAATGTATGTAATAACCACAAAATTGTGAAAAGGACGTCCATTCTAATTTTATTCATACAGAAACTTACATTATATGAGCAACCCAAACATACTGTACAGTGATAACTTATTATGCTCAACGAGAGTTAAACAACATCTAGCAATTTATATAACTTGCTTAACTTGCAAATCAAAGCTAATGATACGTAATGTGCCAACGTCACCAGCACTTGAAGCCGTCAACAACCTCGACAGGCAATTATTAGGCTTCCTGGTACCAATTACAGTCAAAAAACAAGGGAAGGAAATTTCGATACGCACATTACTTATTATTTCATTTTGGGTCACGACACTGTAACAAATCCAACTCAAGCCGAGCTCGAGTGTCTAGCTAAGTCAGATTTGTATGTAGAATGATGAGAACACGTGTTCTCTTAGGTGTCATACTCTTCGGTTGCATACTAACGTGTGACGGGGCTCGAGGAGGCGGACGAGGAGGTATTTTTTGTAGAATAAATTACGCTGGACATAACTGACGTTTAAAATACACAGGAGGTAAACGTGGACGGGGTCGACTCTATCATTCTCGAATGCCTGTAATGATCCAACATCGAAATCCAAGCGCCGATAGCTATTATGAACACAAGGATGTAAGTACAATTAAATATACAATGTGTCTAAAATAAGCACAGCATGCATGGGGATCTTATAAATGGTGAGAGATAGAGATCCGATTAAATGAGAAGAACTGTTCGTCAACTCCAGGGTTACTAGGATCTCCATTCAAGTTCTAGGAGTTTTGGTTAATTTTCAGAATAGACAGCAAAAATTGAGATTTTTAAATTTTATTTGCTGTGGATAATTTACCTATTATGAACAGTACTGGAAAGTGGTTTGAACATTATTTAGGCATTTTTTGTATGTGGGTTACGAATTCTTAATTAAATTTTTCATAGCTCACATCACTTTAATTTTTTGATATAAACTGCTTTTTTAAATAAGCTTTAAATCATTAAATAGAGCTTTTTCCGCTCTCTTCTCATTCATTGCGTGATAGGTCACAAATAATGCAGTTATAGACAAAAACGGTTTTCTTTTTGCATAGCAGCCTGTAAAAAGCAAACAAGAAAACAACGAACTGTATTTGTTCTAAGTGAGGTTGAGTTAGTTACTCTTCATAAATAACAGAGATATATGTAGGTGCAGTACCTTTTGCTAATAATAGGTTGTGGAAAATAGAAGCAAAATTGACGGTTGCCTGATTTAACAAAACTACTGAAAAATGTATACTTTTAGGTGCAATAGTCAAAGATGAGCACTACTAAATTCTGTATAAATAAGCTTGATTAACTGATCTGAAGCAAGATATGCATGTCGAGTAAGATTTTATAAGAAACCACTTTCTTATCTATTACGACGGCATAATAATGTAAGGCTAGTATGACATTACACACAATTTTGTACAAAATGTTTTTACAAAATTCTGTGTCCTGTCATACAGGATTCTGTGTGCAAAATTTTGTAGATTCATGCTCTAAAATTCGCAGAATTTTGTTCAAAATCTGCGTTGTAGCGTACAAAGTGTTTGTACATAATTCTGTGTCGTGTTATATGGAATTCTGTAGATTCATGCTCTAAAATCTACAACATTTTGTACGGATCTGCGTCGTATCTATGCGCAAACGAGCAATTTGTAGTGTTTGTTCATCAATGACCACAGAGGGCAGAGGTAAATGCTTTATTATTTGTTTACGCCGCCGCGCCGCCCGGACGCTGGTAAATGCTTTATTACTTGTTTACGCCGCCGCCGGGACGCTAATCCAAACACCAAAAACGTACCCAAAATAACAGAAAAATAATGCAATTCAACACACCAATAAATTAACAAGATTCGTGGTTATGTAAACAACAGTAAACAATTATACTATGAAACCTTGATAGAATTCTACATTATTCACAGTCACATGATTATTTTGACAGTTTTCCCACAGATGACAATGTAATTTTGACCTATTTGCACATTATCACTGACAGAATTCCATACAAAATTACCCCAAAACAAAAAAAAATATTGTGATTACTTCTGAAGATATAACCACGAGTCTGATATTTGAAAATCTTTTTTTAACTGATTAATTTGGATAAATAAACCTATTTTGCCTTAATTGGAATAAATATTGTTTGCTTCACTTGCAGTCTATTATAAGAAATAATTTTTCATTGTACCATGAAAAAACAACTTTTTCAACAATGATGACATGGCCACCTTTGACTAAAAACAAAGTTTATATGAGGAACTTGAAAAATATAACGAACTACAAAAAAAATCTAATTAGAGATTGACAATGTTAAACCGCAATATCATAGCTAATAAGCAAATTATCCACATAAAACGAAAGTTGAAAATGTCTGTTTCCAGTCTCTATTGAAAAATAAAAAAAATATCTACAATATAAATGTGGTTCCTGGTAGCCCCTGAGAAGCTAAAGAGTTCTTCTTAATTAATCGAATCTCGTATGGTTTATGAGATTCCTATGCATGCTGTGCTTATATTGGACACACTGTATATGCAGAAATTAATATTTTATTGCTGACTAGGGTGCTCGCATTGTACAAGCAAGTCACTTTGAGCAAGATTACATGTTGGGACGTAAAATTTCATTTTTCTGTATGGCTCAAGGTAACGCAGATATATTTTAAATCAAGAAATACATTACAAATGGGTTTTAGGTTTACCAAGACCAGAAATCACGTGGTTTAAGGATGGAGTTGAATTGTATTACCACAAGTTTTTCCAAGTAAGACATCACTGAAACACTTATAACTATCTAAAAGAATGTTTATTTTTATGTTGTATAATTAATAATGTAATTAAAGGTGCATGAATGGCCCATAGGCAATGATACCATGAAAAGTAAAATGGAAATAGATCCAACAACGCAACAAGATGCTGGTTATTATGAATGTCAAGCCAACAACCAATATTCGATAGATATTCGTGGCTTCCGAACTGATTATGTGATGATAACTTATTAAAATGTTTTGTTTTTGTAAGAATTTGTTAATATTAAATAAATATATTTTGAACTGCATCATGCTGAGTTTATTATAAAATACTATTATCTGTTAAATACGAAAGAAATCAGAAATTATTTTAATATATTCATATTACTCTTTAAAAAGACTCTTTTTCAAGATATTGGGGGTATCATATTTTAATTATTTAGATCTTCTTAAATTTACTCAAATAAAATGTTAAAATCCAAGTAATCCCTGAACATCTTTGTAGTTAGTAAGGGATACATTAAACCAAATATAGAAAATGAACCAGTGTGTTGATCATTTAAAAAAGTAAAAATATTTTTTTGAACTAAAAATTCTGATTCCATTTTCTTTAATATCTGATTTTCTTTTTATTTTCCTTACAAAATTTAATTGTAATAAATATATGTTTTCTAAAACAGTATATTCTAACTTACCTTCTGACTTACAAAAAATATATTTTTGATGTATAGAAATTTTGTTAAGACAAAACTTGTGCTCCGCCAACAAATTATTCTTATGAACGGAGAAAAATTATTTTCGTCACCAAAAACCTGCTATTCGTTCGCAAAAGGTGTAACGGAAATGTTAGCTAACACACATGATAAAATACCTCAATTTAACTACTAAAAATACATAAATTAGCAAAATTAAAATTGAAGTGAGTTATCTAATTTCCATGATTGGTACAAGTACATACATAGCATTTGGTACATAACCTTGGTTTAAAACAAATCCTATTTATAATTTGACAGTGAGTAACAAAAGTGTACTGGCCCAAACAAAACTTTAAAGGTTTGCTATTATAATACAATAATAAATATGTCTACAGAGAATCATGTATTATCCAACATTTCCATTACATCTTGAGCCCATGTGTGTAAAAGTATAAGCAAGAATAATTTTTATTCCTTCATAAGAATAATGGTTGCGTAATAATACTTGTTCATATTTAAAGAATATTTTTTTAAATACCCAAAAAATTTCTTACATGTAAAAAATTATTTACAAAATATTTCTGAAATATATGACGAAAAATAATCCTTATGGAATATTTTTTTCATATTAACAATATCGAAAATTTTGTACCTACTTAAGCTTTTTTCTTGACGTTCACACTACTGCCCCCCGCCCCGGAACCGCTTTCGCATTACTTCAGGGGGGTGCGGGCGTCCCTTACATACTAGCCATTTATGCCAGATGCACCCTAAACTTAATTACGTGAAATACGGTCGCCTCAGCCGGGGGTTTGACCCTGCAGCCGGTTGAACCGCATTCCACAGTGATCCCAACTGACAGCGCTTGTTCGCAGTGCCCCATCGAGGTCCCTACCTACTTAGGCTAGTTCAAACGGCGTTTCATGGCTATCTAAGAGTTAACTATTAAAAATTTAACCTCGAAATTACATGGTTACTACAAATTAGTTTGTTTGACGTAATTTGCATTAAACATTTAGAAACACCATTGTTTACTGAAAGAGAAAAGGTGATTAATTATAGGTGTTTAATGAAACTAAAATATGCATGTTTGAGATGTGGTCTATTTTTTTGTACACCCACAACCATTCTCACTTGATAGTCAGCAGTTATATTACTAATACTGACATCGTAATTTATTTTTACAAAAATAACTTGTAGTATTGCTTATGATGTAATAAATTGCTCTAACTTTTTTCAGTAAATAGCATAAATGACTGAAAATGGCATTTAAAACACCAATTAAATTAAATTTTGCAAAATGTGTGTTTTTGGCTATTGTATCATCCAAATAAAAATTCTATGTAAAAGCAGGAACTTGATGATGATTATATATGGTGTCTTTAAAATGCTAATATTTGTCATCACTTTCAAACCAAAAAGTATCTAACATATTTAAAAAAAAATGTCACTAATACATGTCTAAGAAACAAAGAACAAAATTGATATTTGAAGTAATTTTTCAGTACCTGAAAATCTAATCCAGCTAAGTAGAATTTTTTAGCTAACACATATTTTTAAAGAAATGCAGATATCAACTTAGAAATGCAGATATAAACCTAAACTCTATTTGTTGAGCGTTGAACTAGAACGTCAACAAACGCACGTGTTTGACTCACCCGAGCGCGCGCTGTGATTGGTCTACGCTAGATAACGCTAATGCCTCATTACTTAAGGAGTAATTGACCCTCAAAACCTTTACTTTGCACTCGTAATTACCGGGTTAAGTTTGTGTGCTTTTTGAGCAGTGCTTATCAGTTTTCGAAGCGTTTGTATAGTGCCTGGTGCTTATTTTCCTAAAATGGAGCAAGTTGTTCCAGAAACGTGTAATCGTAGGGGCCGTCCTACTACTTTAAATGAAAAACAATAGTAAAATGGTATAATTCGACGTTAGAAGAAAATCCTGAGATTTTACTGACTGAGATTGTACAATTTGTTGCTAAAACAGTGGATGTTAGAGTTGCAACAGTAAAATAGTATATTCTTCAACGAGTGTAGAATGACAGCTATTATTCACGAGGATGAAAATTCTGTCACGAGCCGAAGGCGAGTGACAGAATCATCCGAGTGAATATTAGCTATTCTACACGAGTAGGTGGCTATACTTTCTCTACGACTATTTCATAGGAAGTTACTATTTTTGGTCTGAATCAGTATTATAAAAATTTTGCTTTAGATGAACGTATATCGGTTCACTAGCCACAACGATTTTATGCCGTGTGTACTGTTTCTGCGATTTCCTCGGCAGTAAATTACACGTCGTTTTCGCGGTTTCCGTTATTTCTGGTGGCAAACACATCTCAGCGTTTTCGCTGTCTGAATTATTCATACCTAGTTCTTACTGTTTTTACGAATACGAAAATTTAAAACTGTTTTTGACAGTTACTTCAAAAACAAATGGGAGATCCAAGCGCTAACATGCCACGCCCATTAGATTCTGATTCATTATCCCACCGTTTTTTACAGAATCCAACGGCAATGGAGAATATCTATCATTCTTCAACTAAAAAGGTATATGTAACGAATACATTATATTATAGTCGTAGAGAAAGAATTTTAAAGGAGTTTCAGGATACTAAAACTTTGTCTTCTCCAAAATCTTCCGGAATTAGAAAAAAACTTTTAGATGAAATTGATGATGCTGTTCTCTTTGCAATTCATAAGAAGGTACGTGCTATTTTTAAACCAATTGTAATTTTTCTGTACAATCTGCGAAACTTATTCCTAAACTTGCATTTCTGAGCTTGGTAAATTTCTGTGTAGGTTCACGAATTTTTTTTCGGAACGATATACCAACCATAAATAAAATTTTGACGGTCGTTAACAATGATGACCAATAGACGAGTTTTAAGAGGTCGACTTTATATAGAATACTAAAAAAATTAAATTTTAAATGTTCAACTTGCTGCCGTCAATCCATGTTAATGGATAGAGAAGATATTATCGCGTAGCGTCGAAATTATCTTAAAACTATCCAAAAATATTTTACACCGATGAAACTAGGGCAAATGCCGGTAAGTTTTGCTTGTTGATTCATTAATATTAAATTTAATAAATTTTGTAAATAAAACACCTTCAAATAAGGTACCTATAACATTTACGTCAATATTTGTAATGCAAATGTCTCCAAGTCTATAAAACACCTTTACTTAAAAAAATGGTTCTTTTCAGAACCACCAATTCTTCTAAAAAAGAATTCTGATGGAGCGAACGTTAATTTAGAAACGCAAGGAATATTACGTAAATACACATCCGGTAAATCAACGTACCTGTCAATCTTTTGTTTACGTTCTAGCTCAATGCTCAACAAATAGAGTTTAGCTCATTAATATTTGCATTTCATTTAACATTTTTAATTACCTGATTCCAGTAAAAATTAGATAAAGGATCCATTTAATAAAAATCTAAAAATCATTAAAGGCTTAAGAGCTATCGAAGCAAATAGTTTGATGGCGTTTTTAAGTGATATTCTTAAAATTAACTTTAAAAATCCAGTTTGTTTGATTATTAAGTACTCATTGAAGTTAGAAAATGGGGAAATACTGCCATTGGTTACCACTCATGTATGTGAAATGACTTTTTCCACATTTTTATATGTCACTTGAAATTTGTAGGGCCTGTATTATAGTATAAATTAGCACAACTGACCCACACACTTTTTAACTTATATACTTCTACAAAATAGCATTAACCATTCGTTTCTATTTTATAATACTGAAATGAATAATATACAAAATTCACTATTCCTGATATAAGTATCTGCTTTTTATACTTTTATTTGCAAAAATTGACAAAAATTACTAAAAATAAGACCTTACAGTCTTGCATTCAAACTCAATGAAGTCCACCAATTTCAAAAGATTGGGAACTGTTAATGTAATTAACTAAAATGGACAATTTAAGAAAATGACTCAATATTATTTATTTATTTAAAAATCCAACTTAATTAATTCAAATGTCTATTTAAAATGTATGTATTCAGCTTTTTATTATTTATTATATTAATTTTCATAAATATCCTGCTATTTGCAAATTAGATGAAGGTGGAGTACTAGGAAGAAAATCCTGCAGTGAAAAACTATACACAAAAGTAGTACTGTTGCCAGACAATTTAAAATGATAAAATAATAAATTATCAATTAGTTTGCATTTATCCGAGTGCCTTGGTACTCGTTCATATATGACCCCTGTTAGCTACCATGTACCTACCTAATTTAAATATGGAAGTTTACGCTCTAATAGATAACAATCCTCGTTATATTTGGTGCCCTACAAAAATAAAGGTGGAGGGAGTCACCTTTCAATTGAACAAATTAACATCAATCTATACTAAGAGGGGAATTGCAGAACAAAACACTGGGAAAGAATTGCAGACACATTAAGAGTAGTGCCAAAAATGAAAGTCAGGGCTTTTCTGTTAGTTGCAGCATTTCTGCTTTTTCTGGACCAGTTTACACAAGCACGCAGAGGTCGCAGTCGAGCTAGAACCAAGTCAAAGGTAAAGTTTGTTTTGTACTGCCTTCCAAATTCAAATACACAAGATTAATATTTTTCATCAGTTTCAAATAGGGTTACCTATAACTGGCAAGTACAGAGATCCTGAATCTGATCAGTACTACAACAACAACAACGTAAGTATAGAATAAAATAATTGCTACAGATTTTGAAATGCAAATTTCTTATTTAGGGTGCTAAAATTACATTAGCATCCCATTTTGATTATGAATACGTTCTGGGACACAAAATAGCATTCTTATGCCTTGCAAGAGGTAACCCGCGGCCTCACATTACATGGTTTAAAGATGGCACAGAAATATTTGCCCATCAATATTTAAATGTAAGTTGTAAATATTCAACTAAGCCTTACTGCCAGAATATTTTATGTTCAGATTCACGAGTGGAGAGTGGGGAACGATCAGATTAAGAGCAAATTGGAAATTGATCCAGCCACACAAATGGACGCTGGAGTTTATGAATGCACTGCTGACAATATGTACTCCATCGACAGAAGGTCTTTCAAGACAGATTTCAGTATTGCATTTGACTAGTTCTACTTTAATATTGTGATATAAAAATGTAATGTTATAAAAAATGATTAAATGTTAATAATGATGTGTAGTTATAATTTAGTTGAGTAAACTGAACCAAAAAAAGAAAATAATGAAGTACACTCCATAGCATTTAAACTTACCTTTGCTCATTATGCGCAATGGTGAGATAATCATGGGAACGAGCATAAAATCCATCTGTGGTCAGAGCTCCCCAGAAATTGCTCCACGCTTTTCCAGGTCGAACCAACAGTGGTGCTACAACTGTTCGATTTTGTTCTGCAAGTAGGCGTAGTGTATGAGGATTGTCTAAATGTGCAATTGCATCCACTGAGAAGTATAGATCGCACTCTTTCAGAAGGCATTGGTCTCTGTGTAAGACAAAAATATTTTAGTTGATAATAAATGACAGCTTTTCAAATTTTGTACTGTACAAAATTAACAATTTTCACAAATTTTAAAATATCTTTTAGAACATAAAAGAATATGTATTGTTTATGTTTTAGACTTTTTTTGAATTTTGAAAATATATATTGCTTTCATATTCAGGCAATTTGTTTTGGCGAAATAACAATATTAAAAATCACATTTTGTTTAGATTTTCTGAAATCTTATGGTAGTTTTAAGTTATATTTAGTTACAAATTTTAAATAATGATACAAATAGTAAATACTACAGCCAAAACGGTCATTTGTATCACATTTACAGAAAAATGTGTTGGTATGACGCGTTCTTTAGGCAACTTTAAGAAAGTACAATTATTTGATATAGTAAACATAAAATAAATTTTTTGAAAAATTATTGTTTTTACTTAATATTATACTTTCATATTTCTTATATTAGAAAAAAAGGAATTTCCAAACAAACCACTTTCAATAAAAAAAAAATTGAAAAATTATATTAATTGCATTTTTATGCGTTAAATCATCAAGAACATTATGTTCTGCAAATAATTTTAATGAAGAAATAGTTTCTACTCATCCACAATAGACGGCACTGATTCACATACAGTCTCCATTTTTAATGGAGATAATAAATAACACAATTTCATTTAGAAAAACCCTTTAATTGCATTTACTGTAACAAACAGTTAAAATTTTATTTAGGAGAAGGTAATAAATATAAGCTTGTAACTACATCTTTTGCAAAAAAAAAAATGGAGCTGTACTTTTCCAAAACGATTTCAAAATCTTTTCGCCATAAACATTCCAGATTGGGTTTTAGACCTATTTTGAAGTGTTAAGGAAACCGAACTGTATTCACAAGAAGAATTAATGGAATTAAAAACCAATGAAAGAGAAAGAGTTGAAGCTCAAATTTAAGAATGAGTACCATCCTTTTTAGTTACCCTTTGACAAAAAAGAAAAATCAACTACAAATGGATTCAAGGATGCTTCTTATTAATATTGACCCAGGTGTGGAAAAATTGGTCCCACGGCATCAGGTCATCATAAACTTGAATTATTTTGATATTAAAAATTCCACTACTTTGAGATGCTCATGTACAATTAATTTTTGTTTATAAAATAAATGCTTAAATTTTAGCTTTTTTAAAGACGCGGGGGGGGCCTCACGAAATATATGTTCCAAAAGGAGATGGTAATACACAGTATAGACAGATACAATGTTAGATGTTCAGATTAGTAGGGCTACTGATTATCTAGGACCTAGGTTGTATTGTATTGGAAAACAGTTGCAATTTTTCACAATTACAACAGTAGAAATACTCACAGTGATATATCCCTTGCACTCCATTCACTTATACCATCATCTGGGGTTATTTGCTTTACACTTTGATATTTGCTACCTTGCTTCTCTACAAAATCATTGATATGTGGTATGTGATATTTCGCCTAAAAAAACAGCATATTAAACCATTGCTTATAAAAAAATGTGTTTTGTGCTTTATCTGCTTTCCTACTTAAATATTTCATTATTACTTCTACCCACCGCATTATGTATGAAAAGATGAATACGCTCTTTGGGATAATCTAAATCATGCACTTTTTGTAATTGTTCTTCTAAAAAGGGTGTGGCTTGCTCCACAAACAAAGCTACAAGAACTATGGGCATATTTTTATCAGCTGTCTTTTGTAGATCTATTTGACCCCACTTGCAATGACGACAACCTTCTTCTGTTACCCAAGCTCGTGCCAAATAATTGCCAAGCGAGTTTAATTTGAGCTTAGAAGGTCCATTGCCATGTATTACCAATGGATCAGTGTGTGTCACAGCATTTCTGAGCTGAAATTCTGAATTTTCCTTGCCTTTTTCAGTAAAAAGCTCGACTTCACCTATTGTAACAAATTAAACATTAATATATACATACTTTCTACACATCAATAAGACTTACTGGTAGCACCATTAAGATTTTGGAATATTTGGCTAGTGTGATCTAATTTAAATTTCAGGCGCTCTCGTAATTTATCATCTAGATATGCTTGCGTAAAAAACAGTTGATCATCATCAGCATCAGCTAATGGAACACGGTTTAATAGCTCCAGTATTTCAGGAACGTAACCCATGTACAGCCCAGAGTTCAAGAAACGTTTTCCTTCTCTTGGGACTGGATAGAGAGCTTCTAAACTTGCATCAGGCCAACAGGCACTTTCGGCCCCAAATAGTATCCTGGCCTCGGTTTTCTTAAAGGCATCAATTAAAGTCTTCAAGTCACTCAGAAACATCACATCGTACCTAAACAATGTGTCATCGAAATTGTTAGAACTTTCTATTTACAAATAGCATAAAGTGTGAATAAAATACGAGGGGTATTTTTTAAATAAGGTCCGTTTGTGAATGAGAGTGAGAAAGACGCGCGATCGCAGCAGTGCGCTTGCGCGTCTGCTCCCAGCATGCTTTGCGCGCATTTAGACGCCATTTGCAGCCGTATCGTCTGTCTGTGTGCCGAGCTATAGAAGTTTAAGAAAATTGAGTCGCCCGCCGACTGTGAGATACGATCAGGAAGGAGATGAATTGTTGGACCACATCGTTACAGGAGATAAGACTTGGGTGTCTCATATGACTCCTGAGTCCAAGCAACATCAATGGAATGGCGACACATAGTGTGCGCCAACCAGAGAGAAAGCCAAACAGACAATTTCAGCACGTAAGATCATGGCAACTGTCTTTTGGGACAGGAAAGGGATTTTGTTAGTGGATTTTATGCCGAGAGGCACAACAATCAATTCTGATGCGTATTGTGTGACCTTGAGAAAACTCCGGCGTGCCATACAAAACAAGCGGCGTGGCCTACTGTCTTCCGGTGTGATGTTGCTCCATGACAATGCAAGGCCACATGTTTCTGCACAAACACAAGGTCTAATCAGGTCTTTTGAATGAGAACAACAGGATCACCCACCTTACAGTCCAGACCTTACACCGTGATTTTCACTTGTTTCAGTACTTAAAAGAGTTCCTTGGTGGCCAACGGTTCAATGACGATGAAGAAGTGAAAGCTGCAGTCATGGATTGGGCTTCTTCATAAGCGGCAGATTTCTTTGACATCGGAATTCAAAAACTTGATGAGCGGTATGACAAATTTTTGAACAAAAATGGAAATTATATAGAAAAGTATATAAAAGTATGTATAATGTGGGGGAAAATATATTTTAATGATATTTACAGTATTTTTCTTCTTATTAAAAAACGGACCTTATTTAAAAAATACCCCTCGTATATATCAATGGAAACCCATCTCTTTAAACTAGTTTGGATATACATACTTATATTTCGAATAAGTGATATGGTATGTTTTCTATTTTTTGTTTCAGCCCTAGCAAACCCTCTATGTTATTAAATGGGAGGGTAGTTTCTACATTCTAAAGATTATTTTATTGTTGCCATTTGCTCGTTATGTCAACAACATTATTTTTAAGTTGCGGTTTTTGTTAAACATTTAGTAGGGTTACATTAAGAAATTTTTAAGATAAACGAAAAACCCAAATTAAAAAATGTAAAATAACATCTCAATTGCCGGTTACAAAGCATTTTAGAGTTTACCTGATATAAACCTAACATTTTAAATAAAAAAGGTCATTCATTAGTATTGTTTAATTTATATCAACTCGTAATTTTAAAATTTTATATAAATTTTTTTCTAGCCCTTTAAGATAATTCTAAAGTAACCCGGCATCGGCATTAAAAAATTAAATATATCTTTCTACATCGATTAACCATTATATTCACTTTCTAAATTTCCTAGGTCTCAGGGCCGTCTACCTGAATGCTGCAGAGTGAACTGAAGCCAATATAAAAGACAATACGTATAATATGCGATAAAATAAATTGGCATTGTTCTGTTTGCAACAAAATCAGATAAACTTTGAGATTGTAGTTGTGTGCATTGTTTTCTTAAAGGATGGTATTTTTGCACTACTTTTGGAAATTTTTAATCAGGAATTCGTATGATTTTTTTTATGCTTTTCGCCTTATTTCAATCTTGAATGTTTGTCTACCAGTTTTGTCAATTTACAGATAATCATCTCACCTGAAAAAATGGTGACACTAAAAAAGTGATCATTGATTGTAGACTACGCCAAGGGTTTTTAGGGCTAAAACAAAGAGGCTATGGCGTGGAACCTTCTTTGTAAAACAATCTTTATAAATAGAAACAGTAAAATGAATTATTAAATTCGTACGTCAATTGTTCTTGTCTTATTTCGTTAAAAAATTCATATTAATTAGAAAGTCAATGCAATTTTCGTAAATCTTTCAACTGCTAATAAACCTATTGACATTATTAATACATAAAAGTTGCATTCACTTATAAGTATAATTTCTTACCCGTCAGTGAAGAGCATCAAACGATCCTTATCGTTTTTATATGGGTGTAACGCTTCTTTTAACAAATTTACTTTCCAGCCACCTCCTGCATGATTGCGTATATCTTCACCGCCCTTCCAGTCCTGGCCCCATCCCAAGACATTTGGGTTAATACCGTATTCTATGGCGGAGCGCAAATATCGTTTAAATCCATCAGTCTCGGCTGTTGCTACTGTATATACTAAGATATCATCTGAAAATAACCAAATCATGTCCTGTTAATTATACAGAGTAGTTGGTTTTCATTCGACAGTGAATGTTTCTTTAAAATCGGCCTATTCAAAATTATATTTTCGTTGTATTAAGTACTTTTGCAGGTTGTATCTCAAATTTTAAATTTGCGGCAGTGATTGCAAAAAAACGTATTCTAATAGATCATCTTACGTTTTTGCTAAGTTAAAAGCTTACTAAATTATATTTGCTTTAAAAAATAAGGTAGCAACAGTAAAAAGACTATTTCATCCAGTTTATTGAAAAACTGACCTTCGAGGTCACCAGATCTTATTATAATATTAGACTTTTTGTGTAGACGTTTATTCCATATAAGTGTATAATATTGAGTCTAATACAGTAAACAAATTAAACAAAATTAGGCACTTCAGTACATAAAAATAACCCCTGTTCAAATTTATTGTTTTTTTTTTGGTATGCTAGGCACTACCCAATAGTGATTTTATTTATTCCAATAGTTTCAGGATTAATGGCACTAAAACATGTTTTTGTTACAGCGACTTCGTTTTTAAACTAAGTTAAAAATATCGTTACTGCCGTATTCTGAATTCACTAAGCTTTTATCTTGCCGTGAAAAACACAGAAAGATTAATTAACAAATAATATATTCGCGTTCATTACTCCTTTCCGTTTCAGGTAAATATTCTTAACCAAAAGAGGGGTTGCATACACGATAGAAAAACAAATTAAGACTAATGGAAGAATTTAGCATACAATGAAAAATCAACCACCCTGTATATTATAATATTAAAAACTTGGGGTTTCCTTACACTATAATATTGGAACATAGTTTACGAATCAGTACTAAGTCAGCGCACATTAATCAACTCATCCGATTTTTTAATGATTCATAAATCAAAAGGTATCAACTAATCCATTGTTTAATAATGCTTTCCATTAATCAAGCATTTAATTTAATTTATGCAAGGATTAATACAAAAATTCCATTTAGATCAATCTTAATTAATAATTAACGAAATCATTACAATTCGTTTGTTATTCAATTATTTTTTAGAAGTTATTGTTGATTACTGAATTCTATGATTGCACATACGATTTCATTTATTTTTTTATTAGCGAGTAAATGGTTTGGAAACGACGATTATTTGCCGTGTTAAAAATATTGAAAATAAAAGATTTTCCGGGGGTTGTGTTCTTATCTGTATACCGACGTACAAGTAGTTGTAATAGCATCCAAGGCCTTTTACACCAATTTCATTCAATTTGTGAGAGTAATTGGTTTCGCTTTATTGGCTTAGAAATATTATAAGATTGCATCGGAATTCTTTGTAAAAAATGCCTTCTAAACCTAAGTTGTAGTATAAAATTAATCAATTTTACTATAGGAACACAATCTGCATGACATACCAACGAAATCACTATGGTTACCTGTAACTTCGTTAAACAAATAATAGGTAAGTAAAAATGTAATGAATGAAAGGAAAAAAAAAATAACTTGTCGAGATAAAACGTTTATTAATGGAA
>JABXWE010036194.1:0-15869 GCA_014611495.1 Limonius californicus
TCAACGGTAAAGAAAAGAACAAATTGTAAACTTTCTTGACATTTAAAGTGTCCCGCATGCCGAGTTCGTTTCCAGCTGTTATTCTAAGGTAGAAAACGCTTTATTTTGTTGTAAACTATAGCATAAAATACATTTCAATGCAATAATTTTCAACGGTAAAGAAATGAACAAATTGTAAAATTCTAATACATTTAAACTGACCCGCACGCCGAGTTTGTTTCCAGCTTTTATTCTAAGGTAGAAAACGCTTTATGTTAATGCAAACTATAGCATACATTTTAATGAAACATTTTCAACGGTAAATAAATGAACAAATTGTAAACTTCCATCACATTTAAAGTGTCCCGCACGCTAAGTTCATTTCCAGCTGTTATTCTAACGTAGAAAATGCTTTATTTTATTGCAAGCTATAGCACAAAATACATTTCAATGCAATAATTGTTAACGGTAAAGAAATGAACAAATTGTAATCTTTCATCACATTTAAAGCGTTCCGCAAGCCGAGTTCGTTTCCAGCTGATATTCTAAGGTAGAAAACGATTTATTTTAATGCAAACTATAGCACAAAAAATACATTTGAATGCAATAATTTTCAACGGTAAAGAAATGAACCAATTGGAAACTTTCATCACATTTAACGCGTCCCGCAAGCCGAGTTCGTTTCCAGCTGATATTCTAAGGTAGAAAACGATTTATTTTAATGCAAACTATAGCACAAAATACATTTTAATGCAATAATTCCAACGGTAAAGAAAATGAGGAGGTGCCCCCCCCATGAACTCCTGGCTGGACGTAGCCCAATTGCCTTGTTCTCTGTGGATATTGTTAAATGTTTTAGCGGTTTTATTCCACGTGCTGATTCCTCCATTTTAGGTTAGGTTACTTCTCTGCGGTTTATTCTTTTACGTCTTTTTGCCTTTGTGCTTGCTTCCCTGAGTTAATGCGTAGGTTTCTCATGTTTTATACACACTTCTGGCACCATGTAACAGTGCCTTAATATTTGTTAATCAACTCTTGGGTTAATATGTCTTTGTTAACAAGTACATACTCTGAACTACAGTACGTAATAATAATAGATCATATATAATAGATAAACAATTCATGTGACATCCTCTGCGTCTGCAGGTACATACTATTAGATTATATCATGATAGAGGGGAGTAGTTCATGTTACAAACTCTAAAGGCCATATTACATGGGGCAATTTTTCAATGCAATCGGTTGCAGCTGCTGGTTGCGACAACTAACTGATTTGTGTAATGCACAAATTGCTCATGCAACCGAGCACCGCAACCGATTGCACAGGCGATTTTTGCGTATAGAACCTGTTCTAATTTCCATGATAGTTTTTCGTGCAATGCAGTAATTTATTGTTGCCAACCGCACGAAACTAAGCAATTCACCGAAGTTATGTATATATACGTAATAATACTAACCACAGATTATAAAAATTCTAATACTAGCAGTAACTGTTTAGCACAGAACACTCTTGTTTAGTTGTGATCTGAGTTCTGTTTGTTTCGTTGCCTGTTTTGTATGTTGGAGCTTATAGGACTTAATAATTTTTGTTTAATTATTAAAAAACAATGAATAGTAGTAATTACAATCCGACGAAGAAATGAATGAGGATTTAGTTTGGACGAAAGCTAAACTGAAAGTTTTTATCCAGCAATATGAAAATTACAAACCAAATGGCCAACCAAGGTCTCACCCAAGATGCATGGAAACCCAACTCCACCCCTTTTGTATGGTGGTGTCACTTGAGTTTGATATGGGCGTAACGAAATGTTGGCCGCTAGATGGCAGCAGCGTCGCTCGAGTACCTTAAAACGTCAAATTTAATTTTCGCGCCTTAAATTATTGCGGTCTAATGGTTAATATTCAACTAAAAGTATCATTTAATTTTCTGAATTAACTTAATTAGCGAGTTGAGATATTTAGTTTAGTTGTTGTATTAGTAATATATTGTAATAAAGCAATGTCTATTATGCTGAAATAAGCAAAACTTATTTAGTGTTCCAAAAGTAAGTAAATATATTTTTACGTAAAACAATATTTGCTTTTTATTACACAAAATACAAAGATCTACCTAAATTAGAAGACAGTGCAGCCACACCATAGTTTTGCCGTAGAATCATGCACTGAGTCATGTTTTAAATTCAAATAATCCTCAACATGCTCTTCACTTAAATTCGCAATAATATAGAGTTTCGAATTTTTATGTTTCAATCAATTCTTTTCCAGAAAATGTTAAAAAATAAAAAACCGACAATGGCATCATATATATACAGCAATAACACTGATTTCTCTATAGTAGTCGAAGCGTACATGCAAAGTTCAACTTTTAAAAATACATACCCTCTTTGTAGTACTTAGTTAATAAAACAAACATTTTAGATAGGTACTCCACGATTTTATTACATACTTAAATTTATGGGAACAGAGTGCTGACATTAATTATTATCTAAGTAAATCTACATCAGGAGGACTCTTGGCTACTATACATGCTACAATAGACAATAGTTCAAATATTTAATTATAGAATTAGGATATAAATATTTAATGACAGTTCGTATAAACCAAGATCCACTTGAAGTTTGTATAATATTCATATTTACGAGTAAATTGCACCCATGCAATTTGAAAACCTTACGCAAAATTTACTCGTTAAGTTTTGTTGGTGTAATCGGCTCGAAAATAGATAAAAAAAAATACTTATGTAGCAGCAACATTAAAATACATATTAATACGTTTAGCACTTCTTTGGATTAATGAGAGCAGCATGTGGTGATAATTCTCATCCCGAATCTTATCAAGTAACTCAGATTTTTCAACTGATGTCCTTGTATTCCTTAATAAAGCCACCGGGGGCAGTAATATTACAGGTGGTAACATGTTAGAATCTCTGGTGAAATTCAAAGATATCCTTAAAACCTCTGATGGCTCTCTAAAAAACGAATACTTGAAAAAACTTGTAGATGGTGACATATATGCTGTGATTAAAGACTTACCATTTTCTGACAATGAGGAAGCATTTGTATATGTTTCTGGTTATATTGTCCGGCGATATAAAACAAAAATATTGTTCTGTCCTGAATGCTTTCGTACACTCGTGGGTACTGGATAGTAGATGAGAATTATGCCGACTTCATTCAAGGAAAGTCAAGCAGTTCTTTAAAAGTTCCATCTAAGGTTCTTTTAACAATATTAAGAAAATATTGAAATTGTCATACAAGATATTGTTAAAAAAGATCTGAAACGAAATGCACTATTAGAAATCGCAGAAGCGGTCGCCACATCATCAGGAAAGTTAGCAGGATGTGAAAATCATAAGACACATGTAATTAACCAAGTAATTTTTGACTTTCTGATGATAAGTGTTGCATTCTGTTGCAAAGAAGAGTCTCGGAAAAGGCTTGCAGAAAAATCGAAACGGCAAGAGTATGCTAAATTGTCCAAACTGGTTTAGTACTCTAAGTGTTTGCTGTGGAAGACCTTTATTGTTAAATTTTGTATCATCACTGTAATGTTAACTAGGTTTAATAGATCTCTAAAGAAATTCCTTGAATATAATCAAAATTTTCAGTGTAATATTTACCTACTTTTCAGTGTCTCTCAGATCGCATCTTTTTATCCACTAGCAGTTGTACTGCCCGGCACTCCTGCAAGATTATACCGTGGGTCTCTTTCATTCTCCTTTGCATTATCCTGTTAATTTTACATCATTGTGCGTGTTTCAATCTTACAGGCAAGTTAACTTACAAGATACTTTCCCCTGACTAGGTTTTCTGCAGTTTTCCTAGTCTGTACAGGTGAATGCCAGGTTTAAATAATTACAAGTCAATCTGCAGCCGAAGTTTAACTTTTAATCAATAAATATATTCAATTTATAGCGAGTTTTATATATTAAGTTCAGCTACTTAAATTACTACAAACTTAACTAGGGTGTATTGTTTAATTAGTTTCTGAAAATGTTATGTTCATTATCCTTTGATAATCATCTAACTCGTAAAATTTGAATCACTTACTTAAAATAGTTATCTCCCAATTAGGTATATAAATAATTGAATTTTAGTAATTTATTGATACACGACGGTTCAACACAGATTTATTTGATAGAAAACACAATCAAATACAGAAGTTATGAAGAAATTTAACTTAATTTAGACATTGCTTCGTTTTTCTACTTTTAAGCGGTATTTTGCACAATCGAATTGTCATAAAGTTTGACGTAGCTGTCAAATTTGAGGTACCTTAGCGATCCTGCTGCCATCTAGCGGTCAACATTTTTGCGTCCCCGGTCAACAATGTAAATATTAGGAAGTGACAACACCATACAAAGGGGGTGGAGTTTGGTTTCCATGCATCTTGGTCTCACCCACAACAACAATGCTACTAAACCAACTACTACACCACAAGAACCCATTAAAAATAATTTGATTAAATAATTGATTGTCCATTACTTGTAACCTACAATTTCTCGCTATTTACCATAGAAATATCACTTATTTCTATGCTATTTACTATGAGTTCTGTTTAATAATAGCTATTCAGGAATAATAATTTCGATAAGGTTGGTACCGTACATTGGAATAAGAAATCGCATGTAAACCATTGCGAGCAATTTCTTCGTGTAAATATAAGCGTGCAACCGATTGCTGCAACCAACCAATCATGACAGATTGCAGCAACTGGCTGCAGCAACCGATTGCACTGAAAACCCGCCCCATGTAATATGGCCCTAATGAAGATATTCAGGAATAAGGCAGTGGCGGCTCGCCAAGTGAAGTAGGTGAAGTACCTCTTCGCATTTTCATTCTATTGCGAATATTTATTTAAATTACAAAACAAACTACTTATCGGCATTACACTTATTAGGAGCCGTTTATTTATGGCATAGATACTCCTAAATACAATAAGCTTAGTGAAAACAAACACCTTACATTTTCTTTGGTCCCCTTTGACATTACAAGAAAATATAGAATTTTGTATTATGAAGTACTGGATCACATTGTAATGGCAATGGTAGTAAGGTTTCAAAACTGCGATAAGTTACAATTCAAGTGTTTGGCTGATACTACGAAATTCGAACAATAGGGTTCGTGTTTTCCGTCTAAAGCATTTAAAAGTTTACGTCAATTTTATGGCAAAATATTTGGAATCAGCGTCTTAAAAACAAATTAAAACTTCTTTATGCCGATGGTAGTTACCGCAAACTACAGACCCAAGAATTACTAGAAATTCTCAATGAGAACAAAGAAATTTTTATCGAAGCCTACAAATTGTTTTGCCTCATAACTATTTCGTCGACAAATACATCAGTGGAAAGAAGTTTTTCTTGCCTTAAACGAATAAAAACGTACTTAAGAAATGCAATAGGGTCAATCAGGGTAAAGGGAAACTAGGGGTAAATGGAAACATCCACGGCATTTGTTTAAACAGCGCGCCTCTTGCATTTATATGTGTTAGTTCTCTTGGCGGTCGCTGGTGACGCCACTACACAAATTTCATTAAAGTTACTTCTAGCAAATACTTTAATATATTAATACACGAAACTTGGCCGAAAAACTCGTGACACTGACTGCAGCGATCCGTGCGGCTTGGTGGGCCACTAAGATTTGAATTTGGCAGCTGTCGAAAACATTTGTGGCACATTTAAAGCAAATGCCATTTACTTTCTTATAGCAAAACCCTTATTTAATTAATAATATTTGATAATTATGATATTTTACTTTACTTTGTAAGTTTAATAAGTTTATAACATTTTGTAGGGTTAGGTTTTTAACTATTAAAATGAATTTAAAACAGTAATCTGTAAATTTATTATCCAAATTTACTGAAACTTGCCCACCGAACTGCTTAGATGACGCCACTATCAATGTCTCGCATTTCATCATGCTAAACGTATATGAGTTTCCTGTATTAATATATTAAAGTATTTGCTTCTAGTAACGTTAAATTTCATGACTGCAGCACGTTTTCTGCGACGGTACGTAATATACAATTGTACGGATCAAAGTAGTTTTACGAAGCTTTCAGTGGGCGATGCGATAAATTTCGTATTTTGAACCAAGAAAGTTAAAATAACAGACTAAAATAACTACAAGGTAAGTAAATGTTGTTACTACACTGTACAGGTTAGAATACACCGATCGGATAACCATGATGGAATAGTTTGCTGTTTCCATTTACCCCAAAAAAATGTAACTTGGGGTAAATGAAAACATAAAATAGGGGTAATTGGAAACACGTCCCCTTTTACCCCAAATTTTAAATAAAAATTAACATGGTTTGTTTTATTGTTAAGATGCCACGAAAATATATCCGCAAGAGGCCAGAGCGTACGTATACAGTGGAGGACTTACAAAACGCTGTTGCCGACGTCGCAACAAACAATCTGACTTACAGGCAAGCATCTGCTTCCTACGGCGTTCCAGTTAGCAATATTTTTGATAGAATAAGAGGGCGTCAAGTTGCCGTAGGGGCACTAGGAAGTGGAAGAAAGTGTGAGCTAGCACCTCTTGTGGAAGCAGATATCGCAAAGTGTCTGGAGGAGCGGTCAAAAATGGGTTTCCCGTGTTCTAAAGAAGAACTGCTGCAATTGGTACAAGACTTTTATACTCAAAAACGGAATAGAAACAAGGTTTAAGGATGGAAAACCTGGACACGATTGGTATATCGGATTCATGCGTCGCCACCCTCAACTAAGTTTAAAAAAACCCGAACATCTTCAGAGGTCTAGAAAGACTTCTAGGAACCCTGATGTTGTATACGGCATCTATGACAAATTAGAAAATGTAGTCACTACTAATGACATTTTGCCTTGGTTTATCTATAACGCTGATGAATCTGGATTCAGTTCAGACCCTTCTAAACTTCGCGCTATTGGATCCAAGGGAAAGGCTTTGAATCGAATTAGTGGTGGTTCAGGTCGGGAAAACACTACAGTATTAGCATGTGTTGCTGCAGATGGCACAGTATTACCTCCGATGATTGTGTTTAAAGGCGCTGCTGTTCAAGCGCGTTGGACATCTCACACTGCATTTCCTGGTACTGTATATGCGGCATCCCGGAATGAATGGATGGAAGAACCCCAATTTTTCCACTGGTTTAAAACATCCTTTATAAGTCACATTTGTAGAAAACGTGTTGATATGGACATGCCAAATGCTACAGCTCTTCTTCTATATGATGGGCACGCTAGCCATATCAGTTTGCGTATAATGCAAGCTGCAATAGAGGCCAACATACAGATAATCAAATTTCCTAGTCACCTTACTGATCTGATACAGCCTTTAGATAAATGCGTATTTGGTCCAGTCAAAAAAGCATGGGATCGGCAGTTAGTGGAATTTGGTAAACACAATATTGGTGTGGGAACTGGACGTTTACAGAAGCGCGATTTTGTTGATATGTTGTCATTGGTGTGGACAGCAGCAATAACGAAAAACAACATTGTGTCCGGATTTAGCTCTACAGGAATCTGGCCTTTAAATCGTGCTCGGTTTCCAGAACGGAATTTGACCCTCACCAGCTAGCAGTATACAAGAGAAGAAAGGCCGCTGCCGACATGGCTGAGGATGGTGAAATAATGCCGGAAAACAATGTTGCAGGACCTTCCATCTCGCCAGTTCCTGAAATTGCTGGAGTTCCAACGGCTCAAGTTGTTGAAGTACCAACGGCTGAAACTGTTGAAGTACCATCGGTTCAGATTGATGAAGTACCAGCGGCTCAAATCGTTGAAGTACTAGCAGCTCACACTGTTGAAATAAGACCAGCAACGCTATCTGTTGCCGAAATATTTGCTGCAGCAATTAGTCAGAAGAAAATCTCTGCGAATGTAGCACAAGTCTTGAAAAAACCGACGCCCCGCTTAAAACAGCTGCAGTATGGCGAAGTTTTGACAACCGAACAAGTTGTCGCACGACTACAGGAAGCTGAGCAAAAGAAGACCGTGGCAAAAGCTCCCAAGAAAAACAGTAAAACCAAAACCATCGCTGCAAAAACGTTGAAAAAGGCCGCAAAGAAGAAGTCACCCACAAGTTCTTCGGAAGAGAGTGCGGATGAAATCTCTCTTCATGATGACTCTGATGGCTCCAAATTTGTATGCTCAAGCTCAGATTATGAAATGGACTTACCCCTCTCCAGATTAAACACGAACGGAAAAGTTAACATTGGTGATTTCATAATTGTCATTTTTGTCTACAACGCCAACACTAGGAAACAAAAAGAGAACCGATTTATCGGCCAGGTAGTCACTGCAGGCGAAGCAATTTCTGCAAAATTTCTCAGGAAATCTTCAAAAGATGAACGGGCTTACATATTTCCTGTAGTGGACGACATTCAGGATGTTGCTGCTAGCCAAATCCTAGCTACTGTTAAACCATCTAAAATAACCCGCCGACGACACTTTTTCTCTGAGGCAGATCACTATAATTGTTCCTAAATCGTTATTTTTTAACCAAATAGGAAGGTTATTTTATTTATGTTTTCGTCGAAAAATCAATATTTATTTTGTGTTATTTGTTTAAGGATTATTTATGTTTTGTACCTTTTTATTCTGAATTAAACAATAATTAAACAAGGATTTTGTTTCAGATAACCCTCTACCCTTAGGTAAATCAACCGTTTAACTGCAATAAAATACTTTCTAAAATACATATGAAGCTAATGTTTCCGATAACCCCAGCCCATATAAATGCACGTTGTGTACGAAAAAGTATACTGTTTCCATTTCCCCCATATAATGGGGTAAAGGGAAATATTTCGGGGGTAAATGGAAACGCTCAAAAAAATTTTTTTTTGTCCATGCAATTTTTTAAACTGTTTTCGAGTACGCATTGCTATAGAACAGACACAAATGTACTTATGTACCGACTGTCATGTTCCTGTAATAATACATATTTAGACAGCGTAATATTAAAGTCAACTCTGCAAAAACCGTTTCCTATTACCCCGATTGACCCTACATATATTGCATTTGAAAGGTTTTTCTCCTGTATGAGTGCTCATATGAGTTCGCAAGTGACCCTTTTGTGCACTTTCAAAGTCACATATATTGCATTTGAAAGGTTTCTCGCCTGTATGTGTTCTCATATGCCTTCGCAAGTGACCCTTTTGTGCACTTTCAAAGCCACATATATTGCATTTGAAAGGTTTTTCTCCTGTATGAGTGCGCATATGACTTCGCAAGTGACCCTTTTGTGCACTTTCAAAGTCACATATATTGCATTTGAAAGGTTTCTCGCCTGTATGTGTTCTCATATGCCTTCGCAAGTTACTCTTGTGTGCACTTTCAAAGCCACATATATTGCACATGAACGGCTTTTGTCCTGTATGTGTTCTCATATGCCTTCGCAAGTTACTCTTGTGTACACTTTCAAAGTCACATATATTGCATTTGAACGGTGTTTCTCCTGTGTGAGTGCTCATATGACGTTGCAAACTCATCTTGTGTACACTTTCAAAGTCACATATATTGCATTTGAAAGGTTTCTCGCCTGTATGCGTTCTCATGTGCGTGTGCAAGCTAGTCTTTCGTGCATTTTCATAGTTACATATATTGCATTTGTAGGGTTTCTCTCCTGTATGAATACTCATATGCCTTTGCAAAGTACTCTTCTGTGCACTTTCAAAGTCACATATATTGCATTTGAAAGGTTTCTCGCCTGTATGAGTTCTCAGATGCCTTCGCAGGTCAGCCTTTTGTGCACTTTCATAGTCACATATATTGCATTTGAACGGTGTTTCTCCTGTGTGAGTGCTCATATGACGTTGCAAACTCATCTTGTGTACACTTTCAAAGTCACATATATTACATTTGAAAGGTTTCTCGCCTGTATGCGTTCTCATGTGCGTGTGCAAGCTAGTCTTTCGTGCATTTTCATAGTTACATATATTGCATTTGTAGGGTTTCTCGCCTGTATGAATACTCATATGCCTTTGCAAAGTACTCTTCTGTGCACTTTCAAAGTCACATATATTGCATTTGAAAGGTTTCTCGCCTGTACGTGTTCTCATATGTTGTTGCAAGGTAAACTTAGGTGCTCTTCCATAGTCGCATACATTATATTTATGTAACTTTTCCTCAGTATGAGTTTTAACACTTCGTTGCACGATGCACTTCAATGGAGGCTCTATCATTTCATGATCTTCATTGTTACTACAGATTTCAGTTTTTATATCTAATTCTTCATGTAATGATTCCAGTTTGATCGACCAATCCTTATTATATTTAACATCATGTTTTAAATCGGAAGCTTCTGAAGACAATTCTGATATCTGCATCTCTTCTGGTTTTACTGTAACATATGACCATGTTTATCTGTGGGTTACTAAATATTACATAAGTAATTAAACTACTACGAAATCATTTTAAAAAGACGACCAAATTATCCCAATTTTAAATAACAATTAAGGAATTATTAACATTTATTACACATAATTAAATTACTAATATTTGGTTAATTTTAATGGAAGTTTTCATATTATTACAGTTGTTACAAATTACATGGGCAAGCATTGTAAAAATACCAAAACTTTCTTATAATCTGTTCTTGAAGGAAAACCCTCTTTTATTAGTATTTACTCCTACTTGCTAGTGATATATCACTTAGAATTGATTTTAGGTGTCTAATGCAAATTTGTTGCACCGACTGACGAAGCAAACAATCATGTTGTACCAAGATTTAATCAATTTTATAACGAAATGGACGTGAAGACTCAAAAGATCAATTTAAAGAATATACAGAAACAGATTTAAAAGATGAGCTAACCACAAACAACTGCGGTATAGTAAAATTAATAGAAAATGTCCAACCAAATCAAACAAGAATAAACAAAAAATCGTCGGAAATGCAGTTGTAATATATTACCTGTGCAATATTACCGGAATTTAGCTTCTTATGTAACTTTTTAAATGATTTATCTTTCTGTTGTGTTGTTTTTACGGCAAAACATAAAAATTGTACGAAACAAAAAGGCAAGTAATAATCTGTCGATAAAGTCTGATTTTCGGCTGAAGAAGTAGGTCTCTGTGCAGATCTAATTATATTTCCATCATATAAAATTGAAAAGTGGAAGTTTCCCTCAATCATGTGTTTTGTTTTACGATGCTTTTGTTAATACAATAAGTTTTTCGACACTTTCTTTGTTTCTGAAAAGGTGCCTCGAAAAGTTTGTAACGTTTAAGCTGCAATACAAGTAGGGACCTTTTTTCCCCCACACTCTTTCCTTCCATAAACTACGTTCTACCCCTTCCCTTTTGGAGTATTACGCTACAGAATTGAAAAAAACAAATGAATAAATTTACGTGTATTTATCCTCTTTACTGCTCACTTGGAAGATATGTTACAGTGATGAGACACAAAAGTCTAAAACCATTATCTGTATATTTTCTGCAATAAGCAATGCCTAGAAAAAGGTACCTACTGAAAACAGATGTGTGGTATACAAACAAAACTTTGTCTATGATGAACAAACGAAAAATATCTTTTATTAAAAGTTAATTCAAGTTCCTAGTATAGTTGAGTTTTAATAAAAAATAGAATTGTTTTGATAAAACTAGGTAATAATTTTTGATTTAATTTAACTCTTAAAGAAAGCATTGCAACTAAATAAGGAACGTAGGAAGTGGGTGTCATTACACTAATGAATGTTTTCTAAATTGTGGAAGATGGCAGAGATGGTACTTCTGAGAGCATAAACTGTTTAAAAAGGGCAAAATTACTTCCTGCCAGTACGAGTAAAATTGGAAGTCCTATATTTTTTTGTTACAACATGAGAGTCGTAGATTTTCAGACATCAATAGCAAATATTGCCTGCTTTACATTAACAAGCTGAAATATTTTAAATAAGTCTCAGAAGTTATTAAGTTATAATACTCTAGATTAGTAAACCTATATAATATTTTTTGGTAAGTTTGTTAAATGAAAAATTTGTTATTGTACCTGTTCGGCTGTAATTATTTTCGGAAGAAGTCTGTTTTCTAGAATAATAACCAGGTTTAGGATGATTATGCGTTTGCATATCTGCATAAAAGAAAATGCATATTTTAACCCAATAAATGCATATTTTGAAGGTTTCTAATTAATGCTGCATGTTTTTTACATTTTTGATATCAATCTGTATAAACAAAATTATTTTGAAAGTTTTAAGTATTTTCGAAGTCGCACAGCATGAAAAACACATCTGTTTATATTTTTGGTGAATATTCCTAAGTTTTAAGAGTAAGCGCCAGAAATGCATGCTAATCTTTTACTAGCCAGTGCAAATACGTTTCCCTCAATTCTTAAAATGGTTTAAGGATGATAGCCCAATTAAACCTATATTTCCCACTGGTCTTCTTTCTGATAATAGAAATGTATTGATGGTGAGGTTCTACGCCCTATGAAGCAGTTTGGCCTGCAAGGCGGAATGTTAAAGCTCCCCTATTCTTGCTCACACACCCGGTTTGTCGCCAAATTAATGACACCTGGTGAGCATCACATATTAGACAACCGCAGTATTACCCCTTGTTCATTCAAACGCCGGTACCCAATTATTTAAAGCAACTATTTATTACACCATGTAATTACTAAATGTAATAATAATATTTAAATTTAATTTTGATATTATTTTATTATTAATTACTTTTATTAGTATCAGTTTTTGTATCTATCCGGGTCCTACTTTACTTAAACAACTATAATTTAAAGTGCATATTTAAGTGCTTATTTTCGGTATTCTACATAAATATTTGCATGCATTCAAAATTTTAGGTGCATCATTAATATTTATCCTAAGCCTGATAATAACACTCTTTTGGGTTTGTGTTTTAGTGGTGTTAAAGATTTCCAAAATGCTATTATTGTTTTCCACATTTGCATTAGCGCCTCTGACTTGAATATCATCCTAAAAATGATTGTAGCTTTATTATGTATAACGTATAATTGTTTTGAGCCAAATTAATGACTATTATGCATTACAACGCGGATTAAAGTCAAAAGGTTTATATTTCAAGCAGTTATAATGAATAACAAGGAGGTGAAAATAAACGCAGCTTGTGCAGAGGAATATAGAAGACTAACAAACTTACTAAATGAAAAAAAGCTCCTTTCGCACTCATACGGAAATAAACCAACAAGAACCATGAAAGTGAAGGCGAGGAAACTGCGCCTGTCATGTCCTAGAGAAAACATAAAAAATGTAAGTAATCAAGGATACAAAATTATAGAAGCCGTTAATATTCTGCAGAGAAATGGGAAGAAGCCCTTTCCGCTATTTATCCTAAACACCACACAAAAGAATACAAAAGGATACAAATAATAAGAAAGTAATAACCTGTCGATAAAGTATGATTTTCAGCTGTAGAAGAGGATGTCTATGCAAGTCTAAATATTTTTCCATCATATAAAATTGAAAAATTTACGTTTCCGTAAATGGTCAATCACGGTTTCTTTTACGATCCTTTTATTAATACAATAATTTTTTCGACACTTGAAGCAAAATAGTATTGTTCATAAAAGCAGAAAATGTCTGCATAGTTAATATACTACGAAAATCCATAGTATCTGTATACTGGTGGACAGTATGAACTCAAAGAAATGCTGATGTAACATTACAAACACTCAATCAACAAAATGTATTTATAAAAACCTACTGATAGTAAAACCTTGTTTAAAATACGTAAGATTTAAGATAAAACATGTTCTCTCTGTTTTAGCACAATTTGCACACGTTGCACAAATTATAACATTACTAAGAAGAGAAATGGTGTTAAATTGCTTATTTCAATAATATAAACATAAGTAACGCGTAAAACAAAAAAAAAAGTATTTATTCATAGTTCTCTATAATAACCCCTTTGAAAATTGGCAAGAACATGGCGGATTCCCGCTCATTGTCCACACTGTCCTGTATAGTCACTGTAAGCACTGTTCCTCAAAGGCGCCCCCTTTTAGTGGATGGAGGTTGCTGTTGCGGTGAAAAATTCGCTATTATTGAAATATCTAAATCCGAAGGGTGCCATCTAGCGGTAACGTTTGGCATACCTCGCAACGGCCGGCTGCACGGCGCCCCCTGGAAAATAACGGCCGGCGACATATCCCAAAGTCCGCCGCTGATATAAGCATTCTGAGTAAAATATTCAATGGTGATGGTCTTCGGCGATTTCCTCGTAAGAGCAGCTGCATTACCCACAGGAATATTTCTTCAGTGACGAAGAATACGACTTCCACAATATCGCACAGGCTAAGCTTGGAGTTTAGTTTGTTGTTCATACCCGTATAATGGGAAAACTCGTTGCCTCTTCGAACTGACCGTGTCACTTGAGATGCCTTACGAGGGTAACAAAGCACGGGTCTGGATTCTCCACCTCTATCTTGTCTCCCCTTCCCCTGCATGACAGTCCCACATCGATGACACGGTTCTGCTTGCTGTGGTTCATCCAGAAGTCCATGTTCCAGTAAAATGGAAACTGCGGCGTCCTCGCTTAAAATAACGGTTCCGTAGAAATCTTTCAGCAACATTCTTGTTTCCGGATGATCTGACTGAACTAATAATTCTTAGATATTTTTCGCCTTCTATATATACTCCTATACCCATACATAATGCTAAAAAAATCTTGTAAAGTATTGAAAGTAAGTTCTAATCCAACAAAGTATGTAGATAATGTATATTATTTGCCATGTGAAAATAAATGAAAGTAAGTGGAATCTTAATGACCCTATATTCAATGATGTATAATAAGTCACTTTACTATCACCAAAAAGTAGTAAAAAATAGTTTAAAATTACTCTTTCGACTATCAATTTCGCAATCAGTTTTCAATCGTAGGTATTGGCTAACAAAATATTGATAGCTGTCAATGTTAGCATATACTGTGTGGTAGGCCGCATACTACAGCAGAAACGTGACGGTAGACCGCATACTATAGTGGCACCATATTCTCTCTATTTAAATATTGGCAATCCGGAACATCCCTTAATGTTAAATTAAAAGATTATATTCCCATTTTTTATTTGATATTATCATCAGTCACTGGGTTTAAGAATTAAATTAAAGATTTAATAAATGTCATATTGCAAAGAAATCGGCAGAGCTCCCCTCAATTAGTTGCCATATCCTCTAACTCTCTAATAAATTATTGTACTGTAGTGCGCGTCCACTACATTTATCGGGTTGCCTTGCTTTGGGTTATATATAAGTTTTTGTTATTGTTTACTTAGTTACAGAAATCCATTATCTTGTACAGACGTTAATATATCTTGCTCTCCAATTTTGTCTTCTTATTCAAATATATTTAGTGTTCGGACCTTCAATAAGGTCCAAGTCCCATAGTACTCAGTTATTGTTTTTACAGATTAACGTTAATAAAGAAGTTTCAACTTGATCAGCAGGCAGCCCACATCGCAAAAGAAAAAATAATGCAAACGAGCCACGACAATTA
The DNA here is from genome assembly GCA_014611495.1 of Limonius californicus. Lineage (NCBI taxonomy): Eukaryota > Metazoa > Arthropoda > Insecta > Coleoptera > Elateridae > Limonius > Limonius californicus. The sequence continues at coordinate 15,428 of JABXWE010036194.1, forward strand.
TTGCTGAATTGTTTAAACAAAAACGAAAATTTTAGCAACTTTAATGATGATTTCGTGCAACATTCCATTAAAGAATTTGGACGTTCCAGAATTTAAACAATTCTTGGAAAAACAAACAAAAGAAAAAGTCGTTTCCCAGAGAACAGCTTGCAGAACGCACATTCCAAAATTATACGAAGAAAATCTTCAAACAATCAGGAACACTATTTCGAATATTTGTATTTGGTTTAGTGTTGACGAAACCACCGATGCCGAAGGAAGAAAAACAGCAGACTTTCAACACTAAAATTGATAAAAATAGTATATTATATACCTAGGTTGAGAAGTGAGCTATTATTTACCGAGAAATTTTATATCCTGAGGCGCGTAGCGCCGAAGGATATAATTTTCGAGGTAAATAATTGCCTTCTCAACTGAAGTATATATAGTATTTTTTTTACTA
>JABXWE010036195.1:0-24773 GCA_014611495.1 Limonius californicus
TACTCTCAAAATGTACAGGGGTTTTTAAAAGTGTTCTACAATCTAAAGGTAATTCTGGGTGTATGGGAACTAAAATATGGAGCAAATCTGTTACTGCAGAATGAGGAACATTACTATGTTCTTGTGTCCACTGACGCAATTTTAAGGATAGACTTTTAGTTGATTCTATACTTTCTTCCGAATCATTGGGAAAGCCCCCATTAGAACACACAAAAGGATTATTAAAATCATCTAAAGATATTGTAATCTCAGCAGCATCATTCAAATTTAATTGAGAGTTTTGATTAATAACATTAATATTTGGCTCGGCATATATTATGTGAAGCTATAGAATTACTGGTAACACTATTACTTACAGTAGCAATATTTGGACTGGTGTGTGCAACTTCATCTAGATTAATTTCATGAACAATATTATTCATTGCAGTAGCTACTCTGCGGTATATCTGCCGCTTCCCCACAAACCTTTTTTTTTTATATTTTAATCTTGCAGTAATCATGATGTATATAGGTACCCACTTTAATTATTCACAAAAATAATGTAAAAATATAACTTAATGTCGAAATTCTATTTAGAAACTACTGGCCTTTGGGATTCTGTGTTCCATCCTTCTTTGCTCTCTGCGGGGAGTGCTTCAACCAAGTCTTTATGTTGTCATTAATTTCATTTTCTAATGTATTGGGTGACATGGATTGCACTGCACCTAAAATGTTTTTATTTATTCAGTCTTTCACTCTATATAATGTTTAAAGAACTTACACACAATGACGGTCTTTAAATTTAATTCAGAAAACGCCTTCTTTCCGTTTCGGGTACCCAAAAAGCTAAATTCTGCAGCCAAGGTGTTGCTCATTAAATTCTTTAAAATTGTATTAGTTTTGGATGTTGTGTCTCGCCCCCCCAAAGTTGAAAAATATGAATACTGCAATTACAAAAGCCATAAAACAAATTATTAATACATCTACTATTGTTTTGCTTCTTACCACAGCAGTCAAATTTTCTTTCTTGGTTAAATACTGTTCGATTTTGAGCACGTCACTAGCATCTTTTAATGGAAAATTAACTGGCAGATCTTCAGGTAATTGAAAATATGTTGAAGAAACCGAGTTCTGATTATTTTGAAGTAATTTGATTATTTGGCTATTTTGTTCTTTTAAATACACCATACAACTCAATATTTGTTTCAAAAAATCTGCAATAATATATTAATGTAACTGCTATAGTTAAAGCTATTACATTTACAAAATAATATACCTCCTTCTCCTGGTTTACTCGAACTTGTATATGAAGCAGTAGGAGATTTGACACTTCTTGAACTCGGTATGCCAGAATCATATAAATTTTGAGAAACTTCAGGCAACGGTGATGGTGATTTTTCTACGGATTACATAAAATAGTACAGAAACACTACATTTAGTAGTTTAACTTCCTACCTAATTCTTTAGATTTGTTTGTAATTCTTGGCGGTCTTGGTATGGAACTTAACGGAATATCTTCGTCACTCCCAGAGTCTTCAAAAAGTTTTCGAGGGGGTTTGCGTATCCTTTTCGCCTGCGAACAGCTTTCGTCTGCCTCACTTTGTAGATCTGATGTGATTTCAGCCCTCTTAATTTTTTTTACTGCACTTGTATAATCGTCTGAAAACGAACTGATATACAAAAATACCTTTAATAAGTAAAAGTACTTACCGGTTTCAAAAAAGCACCGTGAAATACTATATAATGGCCAGGAATTATCGTCAGGTGCCTCGCCTCTTTTGACAGCCTTTTCATATAAGTTTTGACTTTTATAAGGCGGCCAAAACACTTCTTTCTTCCGAGGAGTTACCCACTTGCTGCTAACTACAGCCAAACCATTATCTTCAGAAAATTCAACTCCTACGAAAGCCATATTTTTATTGAGTTCACTACGGTATCTACGCAAATACGAAGACAATCGGATAAATTTTATATATCAATATGTATGAGAATGCTGATAAAAACCAACAATATTTAGGTTTCAATGAATTTTGGGCGGGAGCAACAGGTGTTACCTAACCTCAATACAATTTATAATTTGCATTACATGTATATTTATGTTGTACTTTAAACGAATATTTACATTCTTACCTCAGCACTGAAAAATGATATGTATCATAAAGTCACAATTTCACGTTATTAAACACTTCCATAAACAAAAACGGTTAATAAAACACACTACCGCACAAAGAACTGCTAGAATAACAATTAAAAGCGCTCATGCGCAGCGCATGACTTGACTAACCGCAATGTTTAAAAGCGCTTTGTAAGCCGCTAAATTTGAAATGGTCTCGTAATAAATAGGATGGAATCAGCAAACGCTGGGCACAGGACTCAATAGTAAATTGTAATGTTTTGAATTGAATGTGTGTTATAAAGAAAATTAGAAGGACGTGTAAAATAAAAATAGAATGGTAACACCTATATTTTTTATTCATTTTTTGACAGAAATACTGAAAATGTAAGCTATAACTCCAAAACTTCATGAATTATTGGATATTTTTACAAAACAAAAGTAATATGGTCGTAGTAAAAATATGATTTGTACTGTCTAAAATCTGGTAAAAATGTCTAGTTTTCGACGTGAAATTCACGTTCGTATAATGACGTATAAGATTGGTCTGTTTATGACGTCACTACGACGTCAACTTTTACCAAATGACGTCCTGGACCAAAAATCACCAATTATCGACGTCATATTCACGTGACCATGTTGGCTGGGACAGGTTCAGTAGGCTATGTTTCCGCTTCGACTAGTTATGAGTATGAGAGCTTGACAACGACTGTCCATGCTTGAAATTAACACAGTTAACTGCTCTTGTTCAAGATTATACCACATTTCCACTAGTGAATTCCCTAGGTCGTTGAGAGTTGTAGGGGTGGTTGAAGGGATCGTACTTTTCTTCAGAGACTGTCCCAGAGGTGCTCAATCGGATTTTTGTCGCGAATTCTGGCTGGCCATTGCATAATAGGAATACCAACGTCGTCTAGGTATTCTTGCAAAATACTGGCTGTGTGGAGCCCAGCGTTGTCGTTCGTTAGTTGGAAGTTGTCTTCGATGTATGGGGCATATGGCACAACAAACTTCTCTAAGATATCCGTAATGTACCTATGACTGTTTAAAGTGCTGTTGGGGAAGATGTGTAGGTCTGTGCGGGCCGTGATAGATAAGCCTCCCCATACTATTACTGAGCCACCATCAAATGCAGTCGTGGGAGCAAAATTGCATTCAAACAAAATCTGGACTTGTCTGTGAACAAAATGCGTCTCCAATCTTCATTTTCCCAATTCAAGTGGTTTCTAGCAAAATCCAATCGGCGTCTATGCTGGTCTGCAGTCAACTGTGGGCCAGGAGCTGGTAATCTGGCTCGGAGATTTATGTCGTTATGAGTTATGTAGGTACTGCTCTCTTAGTGCACGCATTCGAAGAAAACGATCTTCTACAGTGGTAGTAGCACGTGCTCTCCCTTTTCCTGGTCGCCTGTCATGTTCGTTAGTTGCTCTGAAACGCTGAATTACCCGAGAAATGGTTGTGTGGTTCACTCCAAGTCTGTCAGCTATAGCACGGAAAGAATACCTTTCTTCGGACAACGTAAGGGCTGTGACACGCTCATCACAACTTAAATTTATTGAGATAGGTTGCATTTTAAATAAGACTGATCGCACAAAATTGTTTGGTGACAGCTACACGATTTGATACGTTTTAAAGTAAAACGAAACTGCAAGTAAATTGTAAATGTGCATGTAAAATTGTTTATTATTTTTATCAAAGTTAAAGATGTAGAAACAGACAAGAGTAACATATGTCTATCAAGTTTGTATCAGACATTCATTCCATGCCATTGATTGAAGTAGATAGCGCACTACTTTTCTTTTATCGCCACATTAATAATTGGTGCGTTAATTTCTTGGAGCAGTGTAATTTAAACAAAAGAAACACAGGGGGAGCCAAAATAGTATAAAAATATGATAAAATAACAATAAAATCAACAAGAAAATTAAATTAAATAAAAACAGAGAGAAACAGACTAATTAATGACGTAATAAATGTTTCAACTGCCGTCCACCTTGCGGTTCACATACGCCAATCCGCCGCAGAAGAGAATTGAATGAGTTAGCATGTGTGGGGCTGACCTATATGGTTCACTAATTCTTTCACATAAATCTTCCTGAGTTTCTACGGGAATTTCGTAGACGTCACCACGCCACGTATTTACAGTAAACATTCTTTGAAAGTATGCTTGCCGAATTCAATGTGGGTTTCCTTGTGAATGTCAATGGCAATTGTGTCTGTGACGTGGTAAGAATGCGACCGGTTTGCTTTTAGCATGTTAAATACTGAGCTAGGCCTAAAGCCTACAGTTCTTGGAACAGCTCGTTGGCTTATATGGGGATCACCAGTTACTTGTTCGATGACTGCCGCTTCAGCTTCTACAGTTGTGACATCTCGCTGTCTGATCGTTGGCTTGGAAAACTGTCCATATTGCCCCAAATTGCTTTGCACCGCTTCTCTACATGCTCCCAAAATTAACATCACATCCGTTTTCTCGCTATTAGAATACATTGAAACGGATTGCTATTACCATAAGGATATATACAAATTAACATCTTTCTACAGAAGTTTGATAAGTTTTGGAAAAACAGTAGTTGGCATTTGCTTGTCCAAAGCACTCTTAATGTAAAGAAATGTTTTTTATAGCTAAAAAGAAAAGTTAAAAACATGTGAGACGTGTAGCCTAACTACTTGGTATTAGATAAAATGATCACACTGTATATAACAATAACAATGAAAATAGTTTCTAAAAAGTTATATCATGTGAAACACACATATTCCCCAACACCTTCGTGTAAAAGAGGGTTACGATGAAGTAGTATTAAAGATTCCTGTAATGTACTTACCTTCTATAACAGACAGTCTGGATATTTAATATATTAACGAGTGGGTTTTAGGAGCCACTGATTGATGGATGTTGTTTAGACCAGCCAATGGAGGCCATTGATAGATTTTAGAGAGTTTGAGTACATTTCTACCAAGGTCGATGTAACATCTCTAGCTCACCTTTCTTATGACAGGCTGTAAATGATTGAAGAATTGTGTAAATATTATGTTGGGCCAATAAGAACTTCAGCAGGGCATAAATTTCATTGAAAATTCTGAAATGCGCCAAGATCGTCTAGATATAGTTTACCATAAAGTTTTTAAAGAAAGAAATTTTTCCCTTTTATTGTTTTGACACATGTAGGATTACGTCATGTTATCACATGGAGCTATACATAGTTTATACTCTATTTTATTAGTTTTAATGCTAACGCCTTCAAAAGGAATAAATAAAAAGGCTCTTGAAGTTCTTGATTTCAAACACCAAGTTATAGTAGTCAAATATACCTACCATAAAATTAAAGGAAACTCTTGCAGATGTTTGATAATAAATCAGTATTAATATTTTGCTATAATGTGTGGCCTGTTGAACAAATGGAAAACAGCACAACTGCTATATAAGTTAAATTGACAGCCAAATGTCGTAATAACCAGATATTTGACGGAATACAATAGACGATTTTTGGTATTTGGCTGGAACAGAGTTTCTCATAATGGAACTTGAAGCACTGGGTTACTAATTCATTGTTTTACCAAATATTTCCATCATACACAAACCGCATGCTGCAAGTTATGACATTGGAAAGTTCAGACATTTATCTGTATACAAAATGTGGAGGAACAGTTTCTTGAGATTCTTGATAAAAAAAATAATCGCATATTTAACAACAGGAAAAGTTCCATGGTGATATCAACATGAATTTATTTTTATAGCAAATATTTATTCAGTAATATTATTTTATCACAACGAATCTTGTTTTATCACAATGAATTTTATTTTATCTCTATTGCTAATAATGATGATCAATGACAATATTTGCATTCGGTTTCAATATCTACAATATTCAATTACTTGTTGCTTTTGTTAAAAGCTACTAATCCAAGCCACTTTAATATTGTTTTGCACGTTTTTGATTTTAAATTGCTGCTGTAAATACGGACAATAGAAATACATGTAGTTTTCTGTCTACGTTCAATAACTATTTTATAGGGAGCCTTGTTTTTTCAGTTCAGGCTGTTCAATAATATGTGTATGTGTGTATGAGCGGGGGTCCTACAGCTTCTACCACATCCCGCATTTTGATCGCCATCTCCTCCTATCCTTCCACTCGTCTTCCTCAATAGCTCTGTCCCTTACTGTTGCTCCCACTCCATTTATCCATGCTATTGTGGGTCTTCCTATTCTTCTTCTATTTGTTAGGGTATAATTGAACGCACGTTTTGGCCATCGTTCCTCTCCCATCCTCATCATATGCCCATACCATAGAAGCTGTTTTGTTTCTATCATCACTATAGAAGTGTATATTCTTTTTGTTGGTCTTCTGATTTCTACATTTGGTATATGCTCTAGCCAAGATATTCCTCATGATCATTTTAGAAAATCCATCTACCATTTCTATTTTCTTATAACTCCTCACCGATAACTGCCAACATTCTGATCCATATGTCAATATTGATTCTACAATTGCTAAATAGTCATTTTCGTATTAATTTTGAATTGATTCGACCACAGCAATGAGTTAAATATCCGTACACGTTTCTGACTTTGTTGAACTTTATATTCTATTACTTGTATTGTCAGGTACGGGTCTTCCTGCTCTTCTTCTATCTGGAGATAGTACGATCTTCCTAGGTTGATATTTATGCCCCACTTTTCAATTTCTTCTCTAAGCTTTCTGATATGATATGCATTATAAAAATTGAGGTACCTACTGTTGTCTGATTAAGTTGTCTGTTAGATGTGATTGCTATTTCATAAGAAGTTCATCTTTTAATTTTAGGAATATTATTGGAACCACTCGTAAATGATATGGTACAACACAACTGGCGTTCTAAGAGGACGATCAAAATGCTTTTGTAAATTTCAGGATGAAAGGTCTAATGAAAATTGTTGTGGTTGAGGTTAGAACAACATTATGTGACATAATTTCTATCCCTAGCTATTATAAATCATTAAAATAATTCGACACACATAAGTTAACCCGACAAAGGAATTTATAATGGTATTGGTTTAATTATTACTATGTAAAGTTAGTTATTGCTGTATTTTATTTTACACACAACAATGAATAAGGGGCTACAACTTGCAAACATATAAACATATTTAAATAAAATGCTACAAGAGTTTTGATTGTCATTTAAAGGTTATAGTATGTAAAATATATTGGAAAATATTTTATTACAAAGTTATAAAGTAGAAAATAGATATGTTATTTGGAATTACATATTTTTATTGGTTTTATATATTTTTTCTAGGCATCTTATGCTATAACTATATTTATTAAAATAAACTAAAATAGTACCTGTTTTGAATTTTCACAATATCTATCTACAACTACCTCCCTACTTACCTACGTAGTACCTATTCATTTTACAGTTTTCCATTTAATTTATTTTAACATTACTGCTTTATAAAGTCATTTGTTTATTATCTCAAAAACAGCATAGACACGAGTTTTATCTACAGCTAGTTTTTCTAACATAATGTTTTTAATTTACGTAATGTTTTCCTCAATCTGTCTAATATCTAAAATTGACTATATACCTATCAGTTTAATACGTACAAATCAAAAATCAATCAAAACTACTATAACACATAAAGCGAGGTACGAAATCAAAATAAGAAAGGAACGATATTTACCTATATTGTGAAAACCTGCTCAAGCATTAATTTTACAAGGCAGTGAAGCATCAGAAATACATATTTAAATAGGGATTGTTGAAGGCCTTGAATACATCACACACAAGCCACATTGATCAACTTTCTATGCTATTTTTAATTTATACATTGCTACCTAATTGAGATGTAACTAATTACATAGCACACTTAAAAAGAACATTTATCATTCATTATTTATTTTATTTATTTAGGCCTTAACTACCTTAAGGGAGGTTACCCTTATGCTAAACTTTTATAAATGTGTGTGTATATGTATTAACAATAATCATAGGATTGCAAATATACGAACAAGAAACACGATTACTCTACAAATTACATCAGTTTTTCCAAAACCTCGTATCTATGAAAAGTTTCTAAATATTCTTATAAAATTTTAGAATTAATTGGAAAACACTACAAATACTTTTAAATATCACATGAAATCTTAGATGTAAGGATGTATTACAACTAATAAAGCAGTCTACCAAGTATTTGAACACATTCGTGCTTTCAATACATAATTCTGACAAAACTATTAATAAAAATAATAACTTTAGCCAGCACTCTATGTACTGAAGTTTTTATAAATGTGTTTTATAGTTTGTTATGACTTAAAAAACAATCTATTAGTTAACTTTTAGAGTTTTTGATAAGATTTTACGAAACATTTTTAAACCAATTAAAGTTTCTTATTTAGAGTTTTGCTTTATTGATTGATATACAACCTAAATTGCAGTCTAAAAAGTATACATATAGTGTAGGCTTTGTTAACTGAATCGAAAAAGCTGTATATAACAAGATAGTATGCGCTTTTTCTTATCAGTAGTAATTTATTAGCACAGTGTATTATATTGATATTACATTGTTTCTTAGAATGAAACGTTACTCTTTCATATTTAAATTTAATCAATCCACATTCCACGTTCTACGAAGAATCAGCTAGTGTTTAATTGCTGATTAATTATTCTCATTTAATTACAACACGTGCAGGTTTTCGCACGATTTTGACTTGCTAATATCATTCATGCAAATTTTTTGCAAAATTTCTCTCGCTATATTTAAACTTAAACTGGTCTTCGATCCATGAAGCTTATTTTTGGAAACGGCGCGTTTCTTTTGACGGGATTCTCTTAAACGTATTTGTTTCAAAATTCCCACAAGAAGCTCATCTACGTTGTGTTGAATGCCACTCGATGTTTCTATGAATTTGCAGTCTCTTGAAACAGCCAAGCCTTTTCCATCTGAAAATATGAATTATTTAGAACTTACTAAAATAAATTAATTATTGATACATTTTGTTCTATAATCTACACTACACGGGTAAGGTGCCAAATATAGGTACATAAATAATTGAAATGGTATGCAATTTGAATGAAATATGTTTAACATTAAAGCTTAAAATAGTAAATGCCTTGTCTTGGAACCGAAACAACAATGGCCAGTAGTAAAAAAAACGTTTACTATATTTTTCGAGGTAACGTTTATTTAAAAATTTCCTAATATAAGTTCTCCTAAACAATATTCCAGAAAGATGTTGACATAAAAACTTTCTCACTTGAAAAATGTTTTCTCTCAATAATATTTACGTTCTTAAAAAAGTTTTCATGAAAACATTTATCTCTTAGAAAATATTCTCCCACAAAAATATTTCGTGTTCAAAAAAGTTCTCTTCAAAAATATCTAAAGGTTTACATATATTTCTCACTTGAAACAGATATGTTCCATTTTTGAATATCATCAGGTAGGAACGATACTCTATTTTGCACTTTGGGGTTGGCCAATTTTTCATAACGGCTTGTTTAAAAAACGTTAAAGATTAACATATTGATAGAAGTTTGGCAATAAGGTAAAGTAATGAGTAGGCTTAGGATAATTATGCATGTGCATATTTTAGACATTTTGGGTAATAAATGCATATATTAATTGTTTTGAGCATTAATGCATAATTTGTAGCATTTTTCTGTTTAAATTGCATATTTATACAAGTACAGACTCACTTCGTCAAGCAGTCTGGGAATTTTCAGAAATTCTAAATAATCTTCTAAACTCATTCATACTGTATTTTGAATAGGTAAGTACTTTCTTAGTTATTAAGCTTCGAGAAACCAAAATACTTGGAAATGCTAAGAAGATTACCAGGGTTTGAGTGGCCCTGTTGCGTTAATGGGAAAACCTGTGAGAGTTGAAAGTTTAACAATTCATCATTTCATCAACAATCAGTTGTCTACTAGTTCCAATAGTGTGTTAACATCTTCAAGATGCCCAAAGAAAAAGTGTATAAGTGCTATTTTAAACCAGTTTGTGAGGGACTATGATGATTTCACAACGGATGGGCGTCGAATCCCGGAAAAAAGTGCCGCGGAAAAAAGTGCCGCGGTAAAAAGTGCCTGGAAAAAAGTGCTGACGGAAAAAAGTGCCGCGGAAAAAAGTGCCGCGAAAAAAAGTGCCGACGGAAAAAAGTTGGGTTGGGACCCATTCGAAGCTCGCCCATAGCGCTAATCCCGGTTGTTACGCCCCTGTCACTGACATCACAATTTTACACTGTAAAATAAAATATATATAAACAATATAGATTCCGTTATGCTTAATAATTTATTTATTTACAGTCAGGAAATTTGATACAAAATACTAACAAAAGAAGGAAAAAAAGCATAAAACTAATTATTTATATTATATTTAACATTATTACTTATTGTCTAGGTACTGGATTTTAATCTAATTGCATGTTCGATAGCACGTAAAAGGTTTCCAATATTGCGATCACCATTTTCGTAATTTACACATAAATTTCGTAATTGTAGTTGAAGTTTCTCACATTCCCTTCTTTTCTTTTTCGTCGCTTGAATTCCATTATCAAATTGCAGCAATTTGGTTCGGTCTGTGGCAACCTCTTGTTGCATTTTTTAAATTAATGACCATATATTTGGATGTCTTTGGCCTATAAGATTTGCAAATCTGTTATTGCAGCCTTTCGTTTGGGTATTCGTGCGATCTTCCTCATTTAATGTTGCTTCTTGCACGTTCCATAGACGTGGTGGAAACATAGGAGGGATATTACGTAGCCTGAGAAAACCATTTCCGCCATTTGCTCCAATCCTCCTGTACCTACCGCTTACGTATGTGGTATCAAAATATTGAATCAAATCCTGTAGTGATGGTGGCACTTGTTCTTTTAAGAAATCCATCCCGAGATGAACTTCATCGACAGGAAGAAAGCTAACCCATCTAGTATCCCACAAAAATGACTTATTACCTCATCGGTTCTGTACGCCACCGCTAAGTCCCAATTCCTGAATCTTCCTATACGTACTTTGCGTTAAGTGATAGAAACAGGAGGCGGCCGTAGGCTAGAGGTTAGCGCGTTAGACTTCTACGCTGAGGGTCCTGGGTTCAATTCCCAGTACCGGAACATCGGATTTTTAACGGCCGTTCTCCCTCGCAAGGCAATGGCAAACCAGCGAGGTATTCTGCCTAGTAAATCTTCTCTGGACTAGAAGTGTTTACACTTCCCGTGGTTCGGAGCCCACGTTAAGCTGTAGGTCCTCTATGTCTGTGGCACTCTAAACGCGCAACACAGGCATAGGAGAGAAGATCGCTACGTCTCGTAAGAGACAAAGCACCCAAAGAAGATAGAAACAGCCTTTGATATTAACATGCTCTAATGCTTGAATGAATTCATGTATTAGAAATTGCATGTACTAGAAACCGACATATTTACAGTACTAACGAATTTTTCCCCACCGGCACTTTCTTCCGAGGCACTTTTTTCCGTCGGCACTTTTTTTCAGGCACTTTTTTCGGCGGCACTTTTTTCCGCGGCACTTTTTTCCGCCACCCATGGGCGTCTGTTCTTTTGTAAATATTGCGAAGTTCCTGTTGCGGCAACCAAAAAGTTTCAAGTTACGCAGCATCTCCAAATCGGAAAACATGCAAGTAATAAAAATCGGAAAAGGAACAATAACCAACGCCAAATGTTAATTTCTGCTTTGCCAAGGCCTGGACATAAACGTTCAGAATTTAATGATGATATTTGTAAGGTTTTTATTTGCGCTGATATTCTGTTGGCTAAATTAAAGAATGAAGTTCTTTGCAATTTTTTGGAAAAGTAGGTACACGAAACAGAATATTCCAGACGAAACGACACGAAAAAATTATTTCCGGGTTATATGAAGCAACCTTACACAAACTAAGAGCAAAAGTTAACGAGCACAGTATTTGGGTGCCTTGAGATGATACAACTGATGCCGAACAAAGATGCGTAGCAAATTTTGGGTTTGGTATATTAGGGGTTAACGAAGAATAAAAATCATATCTGCTGACTTTAAAAGTCTGGAACAATGTGAATTATTCAACAACTGCTGCTGTTTTCAGCTACTCTCTAAGCTTATTATGGGCGTCTGGAATTTTATATGAAAAATTCCAGTAGTTGTTTGTAGTGATGCTGCACCATACATGTGCAAAGCAATGCGAGGACTGCCGATTTTATATCCAAATATGATACATGTGACCTGTTTAGCACATGGTTTACACCGTGTACCTTACTTAGTTCGCAATCTTTATTCAAACGTTAACGTATTGATATCATCTGTGAATAAAATGTTTCTCAAAGCACCGCGTCGTGTACAGAAGTCTCAGGAAGTTTTGGCAGATGTTCCACTTCTGCCAGCGCCAATCATTACATATTGGGAACTTAGATCGACGCTGCTATGTATTAAGCTGAAAATGTTGAAATTGTAAAGAAAGTTGTTAAGGAATTCGACCCTGATGAAGCGCAGGGCATTAAAGAAGCACAGGGTATTCTAAGAAAAAAGATATTCGAGAAGATTTGATTTTTATTCCAACTAATTTGGCTTTCCTTTCAACTGTAATCTCTAAATTAGAAGGGATGGTTTATCTTTACAAGACAGAACTGAAATAGTAGAAGATATGGTTAAGGGTTTAACTAAACTCAAGAAAAAAGATTTCATTAATAAATTAAACGAAGTGCTCTCAAAAAGTTATCAACAACTGAAGAATATAAGCAGGGTGCAAAATGAAACAGCCCTTGATACAAAAAATGAACATTTAAATATCATTAACATTGTAAATTGCGAATTTGTACCAATATTGTCGTGTGATGTCGAGAGAGTCTTCTCACAGTACAAAAATATTCACGCTGACAACAGGCGCAAATTGGCATTCGAAAATGTACTACACCACGTTACTATTAAGTGCAATTATGATTTGTTTTTATAATTTAATTAAATTTAAATTAGTAATTTTGTGTTTTGTGTTTCTTGATTAATTTTAATTAAATAATTTTGGGTTTAATACACTTTTGTGCATTTTAATAGAAAAATAAGTATGTATTGATATTACGTTAATGTTTTTTTTACAGTTGGGTGACATTTTAGTGGATATTTTGGATGTTTTTGATGCATAATTGCATGCATATTTTGAAGTTTTTTATTGCATAATTATCCTAAGACTAGTAATGAGTATTGTATTGTTATTGTTTATACTTTCAATGTGGAAACGATAAACAGTTTAACATACAGCCTCAGGGTTACATGTTTTATCCAATATTTACATTCCTATCTAGTATCTAAAAGGGTTTGCTGGTTTAGGAACTGAGATTGATTATTTATTTTGATTTTCTAGGACGTTCCAGCAAAATCGTATCGCCAAAGTTTTGCAAATCCGCGATACTTAATAATTAGAAAGAGTACCGCTATATCGATACTCGATACTTTTTTTCAAAATGTATCGCAATGCAATAACCGATACTCAAAGCAGTATCGCGATACTTCCTCCAAAAAAAGTTTTTTCAAAATCAATTTTACATGAAAATATTCCAATTTTTATTAACATTCCTATACAAAAAGCCGTTATCTTAAAAAAGAATGTTTTATAAAAATATTTCTTTCTTAAACAACATTCTCTTACAAAAATGTTTCTGCTCCGAAAAATGTTATTAGTAAGGTTTGCTAACATTTCTCACTCGTAAAAGTTGTCCCTTAAAACTATTCCTTCTTCGATATGCTCGAAAAATGTCGATTCCTTTCTTTATTTATTTTTATTAATATCATAATAATATTTTGCCTTCGACAAAAGGTCTCAAGAAAATATAATTACTATCTTATAAATATTATTACAGAAAAATGTTTTATACTTGAACAATTTCTCCATACGAGTATTTCTCTGTTGAATAAAATTCCCATATAAACATTCTACTCTTTTGAAGATGTACGTTAAAAATGTTTTTTTCGAAAGAAATGTCTCATACAAAAATATTTCCCTCTGGAAATATTCCCATACCGAATTTTTCCTTTTTTAAGAATGTTCTTTCACTTGAAAACATAATTATCCATTGAAACGGTTTCCTCCGCAAAAGAATTTCTCAGATATTGTGTTTTTAATTTATTATGTTTAAGAAATGTTTTAGGGAAAAATATTATTAATTTCTCTCGTAAAAGTACATACTGTAATAAAAATATTTAAGAAGATTTTCTGTCAAAAATATTGTTGCCTGGGAAGCTTCTTAAATGAAACATATATTTATTAAAGTATGTACGTTTTCGAGAGAAATTTAATAATATTTTTTCTGCAAAGCATTTCTTTTTTTACGAGAATGTAGCGATCTGATGCAGTGTTATTTAGCAGAGAAAACTGTTGTGGGTGATGTTACTTTCAAAACGAACGAGTTTTTAGATAGAAAATCAAAAATATTTTTTCCAAAACGTTTCTTCCTTTGATGGGAAGTTTCTATTTGATGTAGTTTTACTTAAGAATGAAATATGTTCGTGAAAACACTTTCCGAGACACATACAAAAATTATTATTTAAAAAAATTAAATCTTTGTGGAAAAAAAAGCTCTATTGTACAGATTTACATAGAATGGTGTTGTAGTTCTATGGCAGTAAAATATTCCTCTCTTCTTTCTGAAGGGAGATATATTATTATGAGGGAACTGCATAAAAGAAATTATAGAATATTATTCTTGAAAAATATCTGTCTTTGTTGAAACTATGTATATTGAATTAAAACATTAGTTCTTTCAAGAAAATTAAATCAGTAGCTAAATGTTTTCGTGTCATATCTCTAGTCATTACTGTAGTATCCTAATAATAGACAACCTTATGCCACACAGGAGATAAAGTATTTACGTTTACCGAATAGTTCGTGATAATGCTACTGAAGTTCTTGATTTTCAAGAATTTAGAAGTCTGTTTATGGGGACCAAGGTTATTATAGTTGTTGTATTAGCAGTATTTCTATTGATGTGTTGATTATGTCCACCACATAATCGTGATCCCGATAATCATAGTATACGTTATTGGAGTGAACTGCTTCTGTCTTTGAATATGCGTTTGTAGACAGCAATTAACTTTTGTACTACAGAAACAGATTACAGTCATCTTGCTACTATACGTATATGTCAACTTTAATGAATAGTGTCATAACAATTTTCCTAATAATTACCTCCAAAATGTAAACATGTATTTCATCGTTTCTTCTCTCTCTCTCTCTATCTCTCTCTCTGTCTTCTCTCACCCTCTTTTGTGTATCTATGTCTAAAAGCGCAATAAAGCAACAGTACCAATAAATCGGCGAATATACGTTGCGTGTTAGAGGACTATGACGTCACAAATTTGCGCCGCCAAATAGTTTTAAAATTAAAATATGAACTTTAACATTATTTTGCAATTGTCCAGTACCTACCTATAATAGCATACTTGATGTGTTTATATTTTGTTAAATTTCATATGTGGCCAGCGATCTAATTATTTAGACCGGTAATTTAACCACAGTTTATTAAGGCATGCCATTATAAACCACTAATATAGACATGAAATGAAAGAAAAGTTGTTTCAATTGTATCAATAAACAATTTTTCCGAGTTTGCTTGTTTATGAATTTTCGGTTCTAAATTAAATCTGCATCACGTTGAAAATAAAAAGCCTTAGTAGAATACAGAAGGCGAAGGTGCTGACATATGTAATAAATTTTTTTTTATTTTCTCCAGTAGTATTGGGTCTGAATATTCTATTTTTAGTGTATATATGGCTAAGAAAAGATAATTTACGCTTTAGCTGCCGTTCAGATCGACTCCAATCATCTTCGCCCCAAGGGAAATTTTTTCTGTTCCCCGTGGGCCTGTCCGACACTCATCATTCAAAGGATTACATCTGTAGTACTACAATTTCTTTAAATCTGTGTAAATATCCCTGGAAACTGAAACTTATTTTGAAAAGATACTTCAGTCTTGAAAGATAAATGATAGGTGTGTAATTCCCAAGTCTGCAGAAATGCAATTACAACCAGAAAATGTTTAATACAGAATACAGATTACATATACAGAACAAAATTAAAATTTGGCTGTTACTGAGAGACATCTATTATTAGGCTGCGGCGTATGTATATTTGTATGTTTCGTTCACTTGTGTAAATCTTTGTATTTTTTATTTCGTGGAGACTAAAACCAAATTATGAATTTTATAGAACATATTTATTCAATTTTTTTTAGTTGAGTACCATCCAACTCATTTATAACGAGATCTTTGATATTACAAAAATTTGCACGTTCACCCATAAAACGTAAATAATTATTAGACGCAAAAATATATTTTCAAACGTATGGTCGATTTAATATTTTGTTACTACAAGAATTTGATTCTAAAAACCCCGTCAATAATTTCTATAGTTTAATAGATTTTGCTCGATATATATGAGAAAGGCGATTGGTGTAAGCGGAAAATACTTTATAGTAAACACTACAAATGTAATGGGATGTACGTCAAACTCAAAACTGTTGAGAACCGCTGCAAAACAGAGGGACTTTCGATCAACCCCGACATAACCTCTTTGATATATTTCACTAGAAGAAGGAAACTGAGCAAGTGCAGGAAGAAAGACGGCGCAAAAAGGTCATGGGGACCCATACGGAATTGGTATCAAAAAAGGCAGAAGCGACAGTTACAAAGTGAGGACTCATGATGCCAAACATTGAGGTGCCAGAACCAGCGAATCGACCATCCACTGTGTCAATCTACCTGATGAGTGCAGAAAAAAAACAAAATTGAGGAAAACATTAGAGTGCGCAGAAGACATGCCAAAGAGAGCGCCACGGAGAAATGGGAATGCCAGTGGAGCTAGGACGGAACTACCGCAGGCTGGGCGAGGAAACTCATCCATACAGTTAGGCCATAGCCATTATAGCGCTGTAATGTATTTCCTCACACAATTCCCAACTCGGCATGGCTGCCTTGGAACATCCACCAAGTAAATGAAACTGAGTGAGAGCGACACATGCCTGTATTGTGATGAAATAGACATACCTAAAAAAACTGTATTACAGTGCCCGCGATGGTAAATAATCAGGGAGAGAGCTTGATGGAGTGCAGGACAGTACATAGCGGTGGTAAACATAATAGAATGTATGCTAGGAAATGAGCAAATGGGCAGTGATTCAGAGCGCGATAAAGGAGATGAAAACGAAAGAAGGCGAGGAAAGGGAAGGACAGGTAAGAAGATAATATAGAAAGAAATTGGCAGAAGAAAAGGAAAGGGTAATACATAGGGAAGTGATACCGATGTGGATACCGCTACGCTTCATGGCAATGAGGAGGGGCTTTCGTCGGTAAAAATCGGGCTTTATTCAAAACGGGTAATATTTTGAAGATTCTCCCTCTCCGAAAAAAACAGTTGACCTGTAGACACCATCTGGAATGCATAAGGAGCAATGCAATTGGAGTCTTTTGGACCTGCGAGCAGATATTGAAAAGGAATTGGGGCTTAGAACGAAAGATAGTGCACTAGTTGTACACGAGAGCAATCATATCCAAAAATCACCCATGCAGCAACAATGTGGTGGCATAAAGCTAGCAATAGCTACATGAATACATGAATATTGTATATAAAACGAGGCTAGGAAAATTCCAAAGACCAACCTACGTACGCATAACAGTGGTGATGTCTATAATCACAACTGCCTGTAGAGCAGAGTTACAAGACCTGTCACCTCTTGACCTCCTTGTGGAAGCGTCTACCAGGTTATGAGTGTATTGAGTTAAAATTACGTACCTAAGAGCTACTTTCGCTATACTTAATTTTGCAAAACCATACAAAGGATCACATTCCTTCAGATATAATGTTATTTCGCTTCAACTTTAGAAAACGGTTTATAATTGAGATATAGGATCAGACCGGAGAAAAACGAAGATATCTGATATACGGACCGATCCAAGATAAAAAACGAAATAGAGTCCAGAATATGAGAACTTTGGTGCACAAATTTCATGAAGATGACTGGAAGAGATGATTGTAATTTATTTCAAATATAATTTCTTTTGATATCCGGTACAGACCAAAACTGGCACGATATAGGGCAGCAGCTATGGCATTACGGGATCGAAGCTATTGAAGAATGATTTCTCTAAAGGTGCGAAATTGGATAGTCACAAGCGACAGGCAAATAAGGACTGAACCGGTTGTGATACTGCGGTATGGAAAGCAACGGGAAACTACCGTATTATACTCTCCAGAAAATCATCATCATCATGGCTGGAAAAGGAACAATGGCCCCTAGTCCCGGGCCCCTCTTAAATGGGAAAGGGGTGCGAAGAATCTCTCGGCTAGCTGGGAAGATGAGAATTGGCACGTGGAACGTACGAAGTTTATATGAAGCTGGAAAGACTTTTACCACTATCCAAGACATGAAAAGAATTGGTATAGATCTACTCGGAGTGAGTGAAATAAGATGGCCGAACTCAGGCAAATGTCAAAGTAGCGAATATACAGTATACTACTCACATGAGGCATCTGCGAATCATTACAACGGAGTAGGATTCAGAATCAGTCCAGCGGTTAACAAAACAATCCTGAATTTTTCGCCAATATCAGACCGAGTTGAAATGATACAACTAAATAAGAAACCGTTCAAAACAAACATCATACAAATATATGCATCACATGCTCAGCTATCAGCTGGCATGGTCTAAAAATTCTATGAACAAGTAGAAATAACGATAAAATATGTAAAATGTGATGAAATCACTACGATAGTTGGTGACTGCAACGCTAAAATAGGCAGAGGAAGACAAGACGACATAATTGGCAATTGGGGATTAGGAATACGTAATGACAGAGGTGACAGGTTAATACAGTTCTGTCAAGAAAACGATCTAATCATTGCAAATACATTTTTAAACTACCTACCAGTAGATTATATATGTGTAAAGCTCCAGGAGACAAACCAGCCAGAATTATACGTAACCAAATAGATTTTATTACCATAAATAAGAGATTTCGCAATAGCATAAAAGCAGCCAGAACGTACCTAGGAGCAGATGTACCATCGGACCACCCCCTATTAAACGACAACGATTGGATTTCCAAAATTTAAAAGACCCCGAAATTAAGGAAGTTATTTCACAACAGTTAGAAGAAGAATTTCAAAAGTCAAAAGATATAAATTACTCTGATACCAATGAAGGTTGGGAAAATATCAAACAAATAACATTTGAAATAGTGAAAACTCAATTAGAAGCAAAGAATACAACAAACAAAAAACACCCATGAAGACTGATAAGATGATAAGCATGATGGAAGAGAGACGATACCTGAAGAACGAACATGAACACCAATATAAAAAAAAGCATAAAGAAATACGAAAAGTCAGAAAAGCGAAAGAAGGCCATTACGCGAGGGAGTGTACAGAAATAGAACAGTTACAAGAGGAGCTTGACATGTTTGCTCTCCATAAGAATATCAAGACAGTAACAGGAATAATAAGACGATCAATTGTTAACATAATAACCGATGAGATAGGAAATATAATACATAACATCCAGGGAAAACTAAAAATATGGAAAGATTACATTGAGGAACTCTTCCATGATGATAGAATACCAGAGTATGAAATAGGTAATGTGAATAGTGGACCAGTAATAACGAAAGAAACGAATAATAAGGCATGTGGCCCTGATGAAATATCAGCAGAAATTTTGATATTGTTTACAGGTAAATGACCCGAAAAACTTGTGCAGTTATATAACAAAATATACGCAAGAGGAGGAATACCTGAAGATTGGCTGAAGTCAACGTTTATTACCTCGTCTAAGAAACACAACGGAAACTCATGTGAGGATTTCCGCACGATCAGTCTAATGTGCCATAGCCTTAAGGTGTTTTTAAAGATACAAAGATAATCCACGAACGCATATATAAAAAGATAGAGGTTCTAATTGGAAATACGCAGTTTGGTTTCAGAGAACGTCTAGGAACAAGAGAAGCACTATTCACGATACAGGTGTTAATACACAGATGTATGGATATAAATTTCAATGTCTATGCATGCTTCATAGATTTTAAAAAAGCGTTTGACAAAGTGAAGCATAAAAAAGTGATTGACATATTAAGAAAAACTGGAATAGACGAGGACATCAGAATAATAAGTAATTTATATTGGAAGCAAAAAACGACCATAAAAATTGACAACAAAATCTAACCGATGAAGTTAACATTCTGAGAGGTGTCCGCCAAGGCTGTGTGCTGTCGCCTTTATTATTGTATATGTACTCCGAGCAACTATTCATCGAAGCATTCAACAACAAGGCGTAACTATAAATGGAGTAGTTTTCAACAATATCCGATGTGCAGACGATACCGTTATAATATCAGACACACCAGAAGGATTACAGTTACTAGTGGATACACTGGTCCAAGCGGTGAAGGAATATGGACTAGAGCTAAATCAGTCAAAACTAAATATATGGTGATTAGCAAGACAAACAACATGGCACCCAACTTATATATAGACGGATCAACTATAGAGCGATTTGAGCATACGTCATATGTAAGATGTATGCTGCATGAAACTTGGGACGATTCAAAAGAAATTAGACAACGTATAGAAAAGGCTAGAGCGGTCTGTATGAAAATGAGAAATGTGTTCAGCAGTAGCAATCTAAGCTTACAAATACGTCTAAGAATGGTGAGATGTTACGTCTATGCGATCCTATTATATGGTGCCGAGGCCTGGACACTGATGAAGCTTTCATACGAATACTCAAGATAAAATGGACAGATCCCATAACGAATGCAGAGGTTCTCCGAAGGATAAAATCCGAAAGTGAATTATTAAAAACCGCGAAAATCAGAAAACTCACTTACCTGGGACATGTAATGAGAAACGATAAATATTATATGCTGCAGCTGGTTTACAAGGGAAGATCGAAAGAAAAAGACAACCTGGTAGAAGACGTATATCATGGCTGAAGAAATTGAGACAATGGTTTGGGGTAACATGGATTGAACTATTTCGAACAGCAGCCAACAAAGTAACCATAGAGATGATGATAGCCAACATCCGCTAGCGGATATGGCACCCAGAAGAAGAAGAGTATTCCTAGCGATGAGACAGAAGTTCTCAAATAATGGCGAAGTGAATAGGCATAAATTGCACAGTAATGTACAACAGAATCTGCATTGTATACTTGTTAACAAATTTCGACGGGTATTTTTTTGTAAATGTTTGATGTGACATAGTTATAGATACCCATATTATTGAACCACACTTCTTTCATGACAATTTAGCTGTCCAACGTTAGTTGGATTTCTTGATTTCTTACAAAACATTTTACCTAGAGTATAGAAAGGTATAGAACCAAATGTATAACAATAACTTTCAGAGCCACATGATAGCTGTTCTGCTCACTGCCGTTGCAGTGAATGACTTAAATAATGTATTTGGAGAAAAATGGATTGGCAGAGAAGCCGTGCGTCTATGGCCACGAAGAAGTTGCGATATCACTTCACTAGATATTTTCTTTTGCAGGGTAATGAAAAAATAGTATACCCAACTCCGGTATTCTAGAGCATGATTTACAAAATAGAGTAATCGAGGCTTTTACATCATTTACGCCCGAAATGCTTGCTCGAGTCTGAAGATCATCTTTAAAAGGAATTAGAAAAAGTTTGGAAGGGGATGGAGGTAATTTTGAACATTAACTGTATTAAATAAAACTTTGTTAGTTGTTTTTGACTTTTTTTGTTTAGTTTTGACTACAGTAAGGTTTCATCAATAGTTGCTTTGCTTGTTAAATACCGATATAATTAATATTATATTAAACTTTAGTTTGATCCGATTTTTAGTGCCTGTTTAGTAAATATATTTCAACTTTGTGCTGAATATCATCCTTAGGTTATTTTATATAGTGGGCTGTATGTTATTGTTTTGCAATGCTATCTACTGTACATGAATAATTATTAAGTGTTGTACTAGATTAACTAAATAGTTTATACTATTTTCCTTAATTGGAATTTCTAATTTATGAATTTATCTATGGTTAGGTACTGCATATTATTTTTTATTTTGGTTACAAAGGTTATAACCTTTTTAAGCGATGAAACGGGTTCAGCATTTTCATGATAATGTTACCGAGGAAGCGTTACGAGAGACATTCGGTTGCTGAAAATCAATGAAAATCGATTTCACTTAATGTGAATACGCATTATTCTAAAGCTTCGCAGTTATTCAGAGATAGCACGTTAAAAGCCAGCCAGGGAGCAACTAGCTATTTAATTTTTGAAATAACTTTTCACGCCCTCGTTTCTAAACGTTCCGGGTCGATCATTTCGGTATAGAGGCAAATGAAATTATGTTCGCAAAACATTTTATATAGGCCCCAACGGCGAGTTTCAGCAAAAGCGTACCTAAAAATTCGCCTTCCACTATTAAATCGTTGACGCAGAAAGGTCAGCTATACAAGACTAACGTATTCACAAATCCCAAATCCCGCTGCTACAAACATTGATTCAGTGATAAAGACAGCCTACACGTGGACAAAAGTGTCGGATAAGGAAGGCATCATGTCGGATATTTTTTGCGAGATTTGTAACTTTCTAGGTTTCTTGACCTTTGCTCAAGTGTTACGCTCTAGATATGGAAATTGCAGTAAAATATTTATTTACCAGTTAGATATACCCGCGTAATATTATAAACAACGAATAGATATAATTCCTAAGAGATCTACCTTCTACTGTTGGACAAAATAAAACTTGAAACGCTTTTATTCAATTAGATAGTACTTCTGCACATTATTTCCTGGAAATTTAATTAAAACAGAATTTTCACAATTATAATCAAGAAAGTGTTTGGTTTATTTTATCCAACTCACATACAAGATTGTTGCAAAGAAACCAAGCTTCACATATTTCTTCTATACTTATCGTAATGGTAGAGTGTTAGAATTGAGTCGTGCACGGAGTAATGACAGACGACTCAAATTTTCAATTTTCAAAGTATTTATTGCCGAATAAAATACATGTCATACACCCAAATTACAAGGCAAAGGCCGTTATAGGAGTTGCCTCCTGTTCAGCTAATGACAGACGAGGGTCGCAAATAAGCGACACCACATATGGGAGCATGAAAAAGATAAGGACTTACCAATCTATTACTGTTATTAAGTAATATAGTGTAACTCACCGGGGGGCTCACCCCTATCACTTCGTTGAACAGGCAGTTTACTAGTAACACTTGGATCGAATAATTAGACCTTTGATTGGTCCGCTCTGGTGATTGTTAACTTCTACATCATTGTCCATTAGAATATTACTTCAGTTTTAATACCATTTGAATACCTAAAATCTAGTTGCATTGGCGCACCCTTGAAAGAGTCAATAGGGGAGGGATACCATCCACTTATGTCTCTGTGACACACACTGAATTGCCTAGAACGTATATGTGACAGGATTTTGGGGCCTTCGGCCCCGATTCGCAATTCTGTGCTCCCTAAGGGCCTTTAGGGGAGGCATACCATCCACCTATGTCTCTACGACAACCGAGCGAACTGCCTAACACGAAACAGATAACACAGGATTCTGGGGTTCCTATGGTTGGCAATTCCTTTAAAACCCAGTGGCTAGCCACACTTGTAAAAGCTTTCAGTATCACCTAGCCAAACTTCGAGAGTTCTCAATCACAACCGCAATCACATAACGAGCAATACTTATCAGCATTCACTCTTTATCTAATTGTAGCTAGGGGGGGGGGGTTATGTTATTCTACCTAGCTATGGAAACAAAATGCTATCGTGATAAGTTTATTATGTCAAGTCTCAGTGACATTTTAGAGTGTATCCTCCAAGTTTGATACAACTCGCTTAAGATTTGACATTTTTGTATATGTAGAGTTAGAGGTGCAAAAATGAGTGACTTAAAACTTGAACACAGAAACTTCAAAAAATTTCTATTGGAAGAAGGCAATAATCCAAAGAATATCCATGCGAGAATGGTGGCTGTGTATGGGAAAACGAGTTCATTCAGGATGACCTGAAGTGCGGAAGACCTCTTGAAGCACGAACACAGGAGATCATAGAGAAAGCTGAGGATTTGGTGTTGACTGATCGCCGAGTGACAGTTTCAGTTATTGCAAGAGAAGCAGGTATATCAGAAACATCTGCTTTTAAAATCCTTTATGAAGATTTTGGAATGAGCAAGTTGTCAGCACGGTGGATTTCCAGGCTGCTCACTCCTGAACAAAAATTGTGTAGGCGACAATTCCAAGATTAGGACATCCTCTTTAAAACTGTAACTGGGGATGAGACCTGGGTACACCACTGGGACCCACCGACGAAACAAGAGTTCATGCAATGGTTTCATAAGGGCTCTCTACCGCGCAAGAAGGCGAATTAATTTGAAAGCAGCAATACGCGAGAAAAGATCTCACAATTTTGCCCATAAAACTGTGCTTCGGCACGACAACAGCAGGTTGCATAAATCACGAATCGTTAAAGAAGCAATTGATGAATGCCGCTTTGAGGACTTACAACATCCACCGTACAGCCCCGACCTGCCCCCCCCCCCTGTGACTATTATCTCTTTCCAAAACTCAAAAAATACTTCAGAGGACGTCGCTTTTTTCGAATGAGGACTTAAAAACTCCGTGGAGTCGTATTTCGCAGAGTTATCAGAAGAATTGTTTTCAAAGGTATAGCGTTATTAGAAAAATGTTGG
>JABXWE010036196.1:0-24301 GCA_014611495.1 Limonius californicus
TAAGAAATAATACATGCTTACCCCAAATACAATATCAATTAATCGATTTATAATCGTAAATCGTGTGAAGTCTGGCCTATCTCTTTTATAATGGTTGAAAGCTTTCACAATTTGCATTTGCATATTATGTGTTTTATTAATTCTAAACTTGTTAGATTATTTTAGAAAAGTAGGGGACTCTAGAGCTGGCAACAGGGCAATTTCATTTTGACATTGCTAGAAATCAATCAAATAATATTTAAGAAAGGCAACTTAAGAAAAAAAAAACACAGCCTGCTGGATGGCAAATCAATCGTGAATAGTGTATAGCTTCTATCATTAAACTGTTTTCGGTATCATAATGGACCTATTATTAGTTCAAAGTAGATACAGGTACATTAGTAGAAATAAATGACAATTCAAACAATTTTAAGTTTCAATCAGTGCTCCTAAAAGTCGGGTCTAAACTGAACCACCATGGGCATGAAAAGCGAAAAATTTTTAATAGCTTGTCTATGGCCAGCATTAAATTAATTCTGTAGTGGTTCTTAAATATTAACTTCAAAATTGAATATTGCAGTTTCCTCATTTCGAGATTACCTCGTGATAACCTTCTGGATGTTGATGTACAACTATAAAGTGAAAATATAATAAGATAACTGAAACACAATGCTTTATTTATTTAACCATATTATATAGGTAGGTACAAGAAAAATTAAGGCACATTTCAATACATTTTTCTGACTGGCCTATTTACAATAATAAATCATTCACACGAATACGATATGACTATGTATAAGTAAGTACACGTTTTCTTCCGCCGGATATGCTGACTATATCAGACTCAAAATTTTAATATGTATTTTAATACAGTGGGAAAATTCAAAAAGTTTGCTTCGCACAACAAACACAGTTTGGTTAAAATCGTTGCTAAACTATTTAGAATATTCAATCCTTCCGGAAAGTTTTTAAATTCTCCCACTTGATATGAAAAGTTATAAGTATTATTATTACCTACTACAAATTTACAATCTAGTATCAACATTCATGTACACAAAAATTGTATAATCAATTTTTCTTCAATTAAATAAATGCATTGAATTGATACTGTAATTTCAAAATCCAATTTTTGCTTATTGTTATAAAGAATACTGGCATTAAAGCAATAAAAAAATACTCCTATTCCATACGCTATTAAACAACATAATATGGCCGTATCATAGAATAAACCCAACAACAAATTTGACTAAAATTAATGCAACTTGGTCTAAGTGTTAGAAATCTCCGAGATCCAATTCGATGACGGGAATGTATAAAAAAAAACCTA
The DNA here is from genome assembly GCA_014611495.1 of Limonius californicus. Taxonomy (NCBI): domain Eukaryota; kingdom Metazoa; phylum Arthropoda; class Insecta; order Coleoptera; family Elateridae; genus Limonius; species Limonius californicus. The sequence goes on from JABXWE010036196.1 coordinate 1,307, forward strand.
AAATAATTGCCTAGCTTCCAATAATTTAATTCACAATTAACATTGTTGAGCAAACAATCAAAAATTACAGAACTTAACTAATTATAAGTAAACAATGCAAATGAAGCGGTCAGTAGATAATTGACACTTAAATTTGCGTGAACATGATTCTTTGCAACCATTGTACACTCGTCCAGTTCAAGTTTAATTCCAAATATTTGCTAATAATGAATAAGTCTCCATGCAATAGGACCTACAGAAAGAATACACAACATGTATTGCTTCTGGGACGTGACAATACCTCCCCCCAAGTTTCAAATATCGTAAATATTTGAATTTAATTAGCCTTTTCACCCTGAATTTTGTTTTATGGGTATATCACTATATAACTATACAGGGTGTCCACTTTGAATAAGAAATAGTTTCAGAAAATGGGGAAACAATATTTTTAAACGTGTCAGTTTGAAATTACATGATTGTGTATTATTTAAAAATAGAAATAAAGTGGTCACTCTATAGATCACACATAATAATGAAGCCTGAAGTAACATTTGCCTATTATTAAAAACGAAAAGATTCAACAATAACATATTGGACTGAGGAATCATTGAAGCTCTAATACTAAATTTAATATTTCTGAGTGAAGTAAGTATATAACTATTTCATTATGTGCTAGTTTCATACAAAAGACATCTGACGATATGTTGCAATCACACCCTTAAGCAATTACAGGTCATAAAAAATGTACAGAGTAACAGTTTAATATAAAACTTTATCATTATCTGCGATTAAGAAACAGTCATTTATTAATATTAATTGAACAGTTAGTTGTGTGATATTTTAGTACATTCATCCTTTATCAGATCGACATTTGGCAGCTACGAACAAACAATTTTCTTAAGTTTAAAATTAAGTACATTCATTTAAAACTAACCAAAATGGAATGTATCAATAACTTGAGCACACAGTACAGTTGAACAAAACCATAATAAGTACACAAAATAACATATCACTGTGTTTAATTGTAAGTCTTAGGAATCAAAATATCGACAAAGTAACTCCCATCAATAATTAACTACCACATTTTTAAAGCACAATGGCAAAGCAGTCAGAATCTAAGAGTCTCAAACGTTTGTGCGCGTCACACAAATTTACACAAGTTTGGGGTTCCCCTCACTTCTTTGTCTAAGAGTTCGGTCACAGCTTGGTGCTGTCGTAATTTTCTAGGGTCCATTGCTGTCGTTCCAAATTGTTGTTGCACACCTCCATAACTAGTTTAGTTTTGGCAGCATTGATAGCTAAACACTTATCACTACTGCCATGCCTGAGCAGTTTCGCGTCTTCGTCGTAGTCCCAGAACTGGTTCCCTTTGGAGCCATGGCAGGGATAGAGGATCACCTCCTGGCCGCTGTAATCCAAACACGCCTCGTCGCGACGGATTTCGCCAGTCTTACTATACATCCAATACTGAAAAAAGCATAAAGCTGTTAATAACACTTCCAAGGTTACACAGAAAGATCTTCTATGAACTGTCTCCTAGGTGTTGCCACTTGAGAAACTCCAATACAATAATTAGTGTATAGAAGAAGCTAATATGTCAGCCAGACCATCTTTGAGGATGTGTACTAAGCTAATACAACTAAAGTAAATAGCAAACAACTGACTAATGCGAAAGTAAAGCACAGGAAAGTAGAGTATCACGTGTAACACCTTAATCTCACTCAAGGAATACTATATGGGCCTCAATTCTATAATTAATTCTCTTTAAGGAACGCTTTGGTTTCTTTGTTGCACCTCTTAAGTTTTCTGCCTTAAAAGGGCGGTTATACGTAGGTATACAGTTACAGCACATGCCATCAGGGAGTGACACTAGTATATCTAATGAAGTCATCTCTTTGGGCTAAGACAGCGTCGTCGTAGAATTGACTGACGTTGACGTTTCGCTAACCAATGCAGTGGAGTAATGGACTGTCGGATCCGGTATTTATAGATTTCTCTTGGACACGATTGTCTGGAGGAGGAGTCTCGGTTCGTGTACTGGTTTCTATTGGTTGGTTGGTTACGCCCATATTGGATATCCGCGATGGTGCGTATTCTTCAGCTCTGATTGTATGTTGTTTTCACGCCCCCTTCCAAAGATCACTTGGTATCATAAGGCCATCTTTTCCGTTGAAGTTCTGTTGGTGGTTGTTTGGGGCCAACGCCTCATAAGGGAGGCTATCGAAATAGAAAAGCACCAATACAACTTCAACCGAGAAGAGGGTCTTGTAACACTAAGTAATGCTTGCAAAAGGTCGTTAAAACAACACACAAACATAGTGGAAGAATACGCACCACCGCAGATAACAAGCGTAGGCGTAACCAACAAACCGGCACTGACCAAACCTAGCACTCGAACCGAGACTCCTCCGCCAGTCAACATATCTAAGAGAAACAAATAAATATTGCATCCGACAGTCCAGCACTTATTGTGCTTTGCTAATGCTACTTGCATCGTTTGACGAAACGTCAGCACAAATCAATCCCACGATGACGCGGTCTAAGCCCGAAGAGATGATTTCATTAGATACAAATCATGGAAGTCTGAAACTTTACATTACTGTATAAATTTTATACAGTATAGATTACCAACTCAGTTAATATACATAAGGAAGGAGGAAGAAGATCTAATTATGAGACGCAAAAATTGAAACAACAATTAAAAAGTAAGTGCTCAAACTGACCTTGTATAAAAATTAGAAATACACTTACATCATGTATTAGTATCAGCCTACACAAAAAAGAACTGGAAAGGAAACTACAAAGATAAAATTCGCTAAAAACCTTAATTATACGATTATAAAAGGCCAAATAGTATTGAAAAAGAAATAGAAAACGACAAACACAGAAATCAAATATAAAATTTAAATAATTAGGTTTAAATTATTGTTTTGGAAAAAATACTTTACAAAGAGGTAGCAACCAACTAACGAAGATGGATATCATTAAAAGCGCGTATGTGAAGCAATAACATAAAAAGAAAAAAACTATATAATATCCTAACAGATATCATAAGATTCTTTTTATTAAATGTTTGCGAAAGGCTAAAGTACCAACTAAACGGAAAAATGCTGAAGTAGTGCTACTGTTTAAAAAGGGTGATATAGCGAACATCGAGAACTATAGGCCAATCAGTTGCTATCACATTTATACAAACTGTTTACTAGAATAATAATGAAAAAGGCTTGGCACTGAGTTAGACTTCTACCAGCATCTGGAGAAGCGGGTTTTAGGAAAGGCTATAGCATAGTGGACCACCTCCAAACATTACATACATTAATTGAAAAATCCACAGAGTACAATATTTCCATGAAATTCATCGACTATCACAAAGCTTTCGATTCGATTGAAAAATGGGCTTTTCTGAAGGCACTAGACGATGCGAGGATTGATTCCAGATATTCTACACTCATAAAAGATATGTATGAGGGAGCTACTATGAGGATACGTATTGATGACGAAACATTAACAAACAAAATTCAAATAGAGAAGGGAGTACGCCAAGGCGATCCAATATCCCCAAAGATTTTTACGCTGGCGCTAGAGAACCTTTTTAAGAAACTACCTTGGGAAAATAAAGGAATAAATATCGATGGTACATACTTGAGCCACCTACGTTTTTCCGACGATATCGTTCTCATAAGCAATGTCGCCCAGGAACTAAAAGATCTGAAGACAACATCTCCAGAAATAAGTCTACACATGAATCTGGGAAAAACAAGAGTAATGTCTGACAACGTCATAGAGCCATGATGATGATGATGATTTGAAAGAGGATACGGTTTTCCAAGCATCTCTATGCACTTAGCCCATACAGCCATACTTGACCAATAACTTAATCGATCACGTAAATAAATATAACCTATCTATCTCGGCCACGAAATCAGACTGGGCAAAGACAATCAGTCAGTAGAAATAGCGAGAAGAGTTGGTCTAGCCTGGGGAGCCTTCCGTAGACTTAGACATATATTTAAAAACAACCAGATTCCTATAAACTTGAAGAAAAAAGTGTTCGACATCGCATCTTGCCTGTGGCAACACATGGACTGGGAACAATGACCCTTACATTTAAAAGCGGGCATCGTTTAAAAGTTATGTGGAGATCTATGGAAAAAACGATGTTGGGAATATCTTTGAGAGATCATATCGAAAACGAAGGTATAAGATTACGAACAAGGGTCATAGATATAGCTGGACATCAAAGTAATTTTTGGAGACCTCGACAAGCTAAAAGAAGTAGAGGGCGACCACAGAAACGGTGGCTCGACGACGTCAAGAAAATAGCAGGTAGAGACTGGCATCATAAAGCCAGAGATCGTGCGGTTTGGAAGAGTTTAAGGGAGGCCTACATCAAAGGAGTGGACGAAGACAGGTTGAAAAGAAGAAGAAGAAGAAGAAATTATTTCTGTTTAAGTGCTCGACAATAAGGAATTAAATTCAAGGAATGATATCAGTGGAAGCATGGAAAATAATAAAAAAGAAAAACCATAGTTTTGTAATAAAACAAAACAAAGTAGACACGAATAAAATATACAATCAGAAGATTGAGAATGCCCTAAGTCTCAATACGCCCAGCTAATATAAGAAACTCGAAGGGAATGGATAATTGGAGCGATTGATCCAGCAAAAGAAACAACGAAGAAAATAAAAAAAGTAATATCAATTAAGATTTACTTTATCTTTAGCCACATTCCTTTTTATGACAATTTTTCAATCTTTTTTCCTTTTTATGACCACCATGACTTTGTAGACGGCAGACGGCACTATACTACTGACAGAAGAAAGAAATGATATGCAGGAACTACTGAACTTAGTTATACAAAAACGTGAGAAGTATGGCTGGACTATAAATACCAAAAAACCAAAACTATGGTTATCACAAAACAACAAGGGAATAATCCTCACATAGCAATAAATAACGAAGTATTACAAAATACAAGATCAATTAAATATTTAGGCTACATATTAGATGATCAGTGTACGTACATGATAGAGGTGAGAAGTAGAATGGAACAATCAAGGCAGGCATTTATTAAAATAAATAAAGTTTTATGCAATACTAACTTGAGCCTAGATCTAAGAATTCGCCTCGTACGATGCTACATATTTGTAGAGAATAAAAACAAAGTCAAATCCCACAAAATATATTTTGGCGTTGCATTTTTCATTTGTTTATTTAATTATGGAATTTTCTTCGGATACATGTTAACATTATTTATTATTGTTAAATTTTCCTATATAATTTTATTTATCTGGTAAGTTATTTTCGCTTTTGTTTAACATTTATATTATTTTGTACGATGTTTTGTAGTCTGAAGATAAGACACAGCTGTCTTGAAAACGTTAACGCATTACTACGCATTACTTCATTAATATACTGTATTTTATGGGGCCTGACTTTGTTTTTATTCTCTACGATTTCTACTTATCCCATTATGAGACAATTGGACATCAACCAGTTTATGCTACATATTTTCTACCCTCTTGTATGGCGCAGAGTGCGGGACAGTTAATAAAGCCGAAATAAAAAAACTAAATGCGGAAAAAGTAGTGTTTCCTTGTTTCGAGCCATAGTAAACAAAGTACAGATGGCGCTATTGATCTCCGACCTCCGATAGGAGATGCATTCTAAGAAGAAGAATGACTTTGTACATATCCATTGTCGGATCAAGCCGTTCCTATTTTACATTCAATTACTGATGCCTTCTTTAGTGACGCCATCCATTGACCTTCAATATTTTTGTATAATGTACCACAAGAAAAACTTACCGTTACAACAAAATCAGTGCGTCATTGATTAGACCAATTGGAGATTACAGACGTATGAAATAATAGAAGACGCCCAATTTTTGTTGCATAATAAATCGCGATTTTGCAGTAGTGCAATAAAGTCATCTCTTCGCGGTTAGGCCGCGTCGTAGTAGGATTGATTGATGCTGACGGTTTGCTAACCGTTGCAATGTCAAAGCGTAATGATATAATAATATATAATGCTACCTCTACAACGGTTAGCGAAACGTAAACATCAATCATTCCTAGAACGACGCGGTGTAAGGCCAAAAAGTTCATTCTATTAGACACAAACCGCGGAAGACTGAAACTTTTCATACAGTAGAACAATTTACGAAAATTTAGTTCATTATATTTTTTCCATGGCAGCTTTTCTTTAGTTTGACGTAACTACTCTCAAGTGGTTGTGACACAATTTTCTTTCACCCTATAACTCTTCCTTTCTTCTTCCTTGAATGTTTTGTTAATATCCATTATTGAATCAACCTGTTCCAATTATCCAACTTCGGAATTTCATATTTTAATTTAATTAGTTGACTTTTTCTAACTTTCTCGTTTTCGTTTGTGGCGAATCATAGAAAAATGTATAAACTGGGAAGCAAAATAAATGTACTAACCTTTAAATTACGCTAAATACAAAGAAATAAACAGCTAGCAAAAGATAAAAAAATATTCGACAAATCAGCTCTCAAAACTTCCGTTCCAATCATTTCACCACATTTATCAATTCATCTTCCAGAACGAAAGCATTAGCTGTAACAGTATTTCAGGCAATTTCAGCAAAGCCACTCCTCTGATCTAGCTGCTATAAATTTGCTTGGTAATACAATTCCTGCAGCTATCACCAATAATAAATAGCAATGTCAGGACAAAGGTGCACGATAAACAAAACTCCAAATCGAGTTGTCAAAGCGGTACACCTGAGACAGTTCAATACGAGTGAGCAAGATGACCTTTCACCCCCATAATACGTGTTTGCCGCCCCTTAGACCCTCCGGTTAACACCACCACCACAATGAAAATCGCTGATACTGCTCGGGATAGTTAAGAGCGCGGTATTTACACGGAAAATTGCAAACAACGGGGAGATCAGGAATTTGGGAAATCGAACGGCGGCGAGGGGAAGTTTAAAGTTGGCCGATCGTTAGCGATGAAACTGGAGTTAAACAAAGTTTCGTGTGCCCGTCAAATAAGCACTTTTCCGTTTACAAGAGTGCAGTATAACTGGAAGAAATGCGCGCGTCAGCGGCAGGCACGTTCCCGCAAAGAATTAAAGAAGTTCGTGCCGGGGTGTAATATCGGGGCCGAGTTTGAATGTCGAAAATGTTCGAAATCTGTTCAGGAATACAAGTGCACCACACGTACTGCAATACACTTTATGTGCAACGCTGCAACAATGTATCGGAGTTTTTATTGTACCTCCAAAAAGTTATAGCAGGATGGTGTTCTTGATTTCATGAAATAACTGGAAGGGCGTCTTACATCTTCAGGTCAACAAAATGTGAGACATGTCGCTGTGTTTTTTTATCATACAACTTTTCTATAGCTTGGGAGTAAGTTTCTTGAAACTATTGACGCAATTAAGTTATCCAAATTTCGTTTTATTTTCTCCATGCAAGTCAACATTCTGGATGCCCATGCATAGTTCCAAGGATGCAAATGGTTTTGAAATTAGACTTCTTTGTAACTCTCAGTTTGAAGATTTGACCTAACACGTTTAGAGTTTCCTAGAAGTGAAGAGTATGTACCGGATGTGACCAGAATTATTTGCTTGCAAAGTAAAAATTGATAGGCGTAATCTGCTTCCACCAACGGGAATATTTATAGTAGTACAAAAGGTCGGCATTGCTAAATTAAAAGCTAAATTCTAACAAAAAACAATTACTGAATTCCAGGTATAGCAAGATTATATTATCAGTGTTGACTCTGTAAGCAGATTTCGCGACGTCACAGAATATTGTTGCAAGGTAATCTCAAAAACAAATAGCGTTTTTGGTATGTTCCAAGGAAATAAACACAGATTAAAATTCACAGCCACCTGCGTTCGCATTTTAATGAACTCCTGAGCGTGTTGGTCATTTCGTCTAGCATTCATATCTGTCTATATTAATGATTAGTAACACATTCTTCTCTTTTCGCAATATCACATTCTTCTTCTTACTATAGTTCCTTTTACTATTGGCTGTGGTTCGGGAAAAAGCAAGAAACAGTAACTGGTTTTCAAAAAACAGTGTAGCACAGAATTTATTTCAGATACTGAAAAGGTTTTCTGTGGTAAGAGAGAAATAATTTTCGGAATAAAATTGATTTTGAACATCTAAAGCCTCTCCTTTTTTGGGCTATGGTATGCTTGTTGCAAACGAACCCAACGTTGTAACAGTTGCGATGGTGTGGATTGATATTCGCTTCTAACAAATGTTTCCATTAAACTTCTGTATTCCTTCTCCCAAAGAAAACATTTAAATTTTTCGGGCTTCTTCATTAGATTATCTATAGTTCAAAAGATTCTGGATTAACATTTTGTTGACGAGGATATGCATAAATTTTTCAGGCGCAGTAATTCGGTATATTTAAAATAATTTTATTACCTTTCTTATTCGTGAAAAGGATTAACTAAAACAAAGCAAAAGCACTTTCTTGATTAGTTGCGTCAATGATCTCATCAAACGACTGATACAACAGCCCATCAATCAGAAAGACCTTCCAAAATTATTCATCGTCATGCATTCTTGCTATTTTCTCTCTTACTCTTCTGCCACACCAAAGCATTTATACCATCTTACCATTGAATCTATTACATGAAACATATTAACCGATCAAAATTTACCTTCTGATTGTTAATCTGACTTAGATTTTTAGGCGTCTTCAACCGGTTGCCATTATAAATTTAAGAACCATAGATTGTTCTTAGACAGCTGCAATCACAAGTTTCTATCGTTCTGAACGGACCAGCTATAGAAAATTCTTGAACCTTCTTCTACTTCAAGATTTAGTCCTTAAGGACTGTTCGACTCAACTGCCATCGTGTTCTCGGGCGTCCAACACTTCTTCTGCCTCTTGGATTGTATTGTAGAATTTTTAATCTTCCTCCATCCTACATAAACGTTCTTCCCAACGGGTCCTATATTGGTTTATTTGTTCTTGTAATGGGTTTATTTGTACTTCTTGTCTGATCGTTTCATTAGAAAGTCTGTCTTCTCTAGTGCAGTCCTTTATTGCCCTAGGAACGTAATTTCTGCGGTTTGTATTTTTGCTTTGTCTTTTGCTATCATACTCCAAACCTCACTACCGTATAACAGTGTAGGTAGGGCCATCGTATTACAAAACTTTAATTGTGTGTTGCGTTTGCTTTATTTCCTGTAGATCTCCTAATCGTACCGCACATCTTCTGGAAGTTATTTAAATTATTTTCTATTTTCAGTGGTAAACGTTATATCATATTCCAAGTATTTAAAATGTGATGTTTGTTCTAAGGATTCGTTATTGATAACAATTTTGGACCGCACCGACTTATTTCCTCTAAAGGCCATTATCTTCGTTTTCTGCGTAGATATTTAGCAATTATATGATATTCGCAGATAATATTTAATTTGTGGATTTGTAGCTGTAATTCATCTTCGCTTTTTGCCATTAACGCTAGATCGTCGGCGTACAGAATTGTGTTGACAGAGGTATTTTTGTCTGTATATATATTCCTGCTGGTGAGTTCTATTTCCACTCCCTCAACAGTTCGTCAACATAAATATTAAAAAGCGTTGGGAATAGTCCACAACCTTGTCGAACTCCTTGATTTGTTATAGTATAATTCGTACGAGTATTACATCCTGTGTCTGAATTTTCTGTATTTTTCTACAAACTTTTTTCGAATTTATTAAATGAAGGGGATTTCCTTTTATCCTCGTTATATTCCAAAGTTTGGGGCGAATTACTCTATCGAATGCTTTAATGAAATCTACAAAAGCGATATGTGTTTCTAAATTAAATTCTCTTCTTTTCTGTATCAACAGTTTAAGTGAAATTATTCCATCCATACAAGGTCGACCGTTTCGGAATCCATTTTATTCTTCGCTTAGCAAAGTCTCTGTTATAGGCTGCAAACGTGCTGTTAATATTTTGGAGTAAATTTTGCATCCGACCTTTAACAGGCTGATGCCTTTGTAATTATCACAGTTGCCCTTTTTGTATATACGTCTTACTTGTGCAATTAGCTATTCTTCTGAGATTTTTTATTGAATCCATCATAAATTTATCAGATGCAACAAGCGAATCGTAATAATAGTCCTCCATATTTTAGCAGCTCTATATGGATGCTGTCGACCTGTGGGGCTTTTTTGTTCTTAGACGTTTTTAGCCTTTATCTAATTCTTGTATGGTTATGTAGTCAACACTTTCGCCAGTGTTTACTTCTATACTTCTTTCTTGATACTTATCGTTTTGTGTATTCTCATACCATAACTAATTCTTGAACCTTTGGATCTTTTTATCCGGTTATCATTAACAATGTAATGAGGCCTTTTTGTTGACGAGGCTAACCATAAGCCTTCCAGAATGAAATGATATAGTCGGTTATGTTGAGCTTCACTTCAATTATGCTTTCTAATTATGTTAGGTCTAATAACCGACAAAAATTGTTTCAACCCACTTTCTGGAAATTAAATATGAAATCTTTGTTTGAGTTTGCAATACCAATTCATCGATCAATATAACTATTCAAAGCATTTTATCGCTTCTCTCTTCTTCTTCTTCTTCTTCTGCAATGGCGTGGTGTTATAAATATCTTAACAGATCAATACCTCCCTCCTTATTGTTAATAAAATGATACCTTCGTCTGGTTGCCATCAAAGATTTAAGCGATTCTGGCATTCCACATTCTTCTTGATAAGGTCATCCATAAACCTTCCATAATGAATTCGTAGTCGCTTACATTCAAGGCCGTTTTAGTAGCCAACTAACGCTAATTTTCTGGCGGTCGAATAAAAAATCAGTTGGTAAATTGCTATACCGATCTCATCAAGCGTTTGCAATAACAGTCCATCAATCAGAATCAACCTTCAAAGCCCTTTGTCGTCACCATTTAGCTGTGGTTTCAACGAGTCCGAAACCAGCTCCAACTTTTAATAAACGGAATAGGAATTTAATGTTACAAAACAAAATATACAAAACAAACGGAGCCATATATCAAACAGCGTTCGGTTCGGTTTCAGATGCCAACCTGTTAAATGATTGATACGAAAACTTTGCCTTGCCGTTTAACATTTCATTAGGGCTAAAATGTCAAAGTATTTAATTTTGTTGGTGGGAAGTTTCCACGTGTACTTGACGTTTTTTACCATAGCGAATTAATCTCTGTTGTTAGCGAGTTATTGAAAAGGGGCAGTCCTTGCAGAAGAAGTTAATTGTAAGTAACGGATTAAAGTGGAGCTGTCAATTACCTAATGATTAAACTGTTATGCTTGATGTTAAGATAGATAGATCCCAGAAGCCAGAAGGCGGAAATCAGAATATGTACAAAAGAAAGTACGCATAAACGTCAATATATACAAGGGTTTAGTTTAGCATCACAGGCCCGAGCATCAACACCGGTAAAATTCACACGTGAGAGGAAAACAAATTACATAAGAGATGCCGTGTTACAAGTTAAACAACAAAGGGTTCAAACGAACCGTAGAAATGGTTAATGCGCGCGGTTAAGTAAAATGGAAACTTTAGTAGCTCGCTGATAGCAGAGTCGAGCAAGATAATTAACAACGAGCTGTTTAATATCGCAGTATTATTTGGAGACCCGCAACCGTGTCCCAGCGGTGGTGGCGTTACCTGATTGCCGCCCTGGCCGTGACAGGGCCAGAGCCCGACGGGCTTAAGCATGTCTTCCGGTTTGCAGGGAGAATCAAGACAAAGGTCCCGGTTCCCGTTGGCCACCTGCAAGATTACATAGTGCGTGAGTACAGAACTTTTACGTTACCTGATTGCCGCCCTGGCGGTGACAAGGGTAGAGGCCGGCGGGCTTGTGCAAGTCGCTCTTGCGAGCCGGAGAGTCCAGGCAGGTCTTCGCTCCGTACCCCAGGTTTCGGAACTGTTCAAACACAAAGTTAGCACCGGAGGTGTAGTCAGTTTTCATTTCAAAATCAAAGGACAGTCAGTACAAGATTTGGAACTAAACGAGGCAGTAATGCATGGGATTTGGAAGGGATCGTGAATAGTACTAAGGTTATGACAGTTTTTAAACGTAGACGACTGACTAGAGTCACTAGACTACCGGTTGCCGAGATACACTGTAAAATAAGTCCAAAATGAAGGTTTCTCCGATGAAAGTTAATGGATATAAAACCAAATCCCATTAGAGAAATCCCCAAAGTGGACGAAACAGTTTTTACAATAATTGCTCCATTAAGGAAATGGAAAAGCAATAACCAATAATTAACTGGAAAAAGTAGTTTCCAGATAAATTTGTTGGCGTTTAAGTAAGCCGGTTAGAACTATTGTTTGGGAGATTTTAACATACGCTTATTTTCTCCCAATTTAGAGGTAAATACACACTTACAAATGCAAGAAACGCATGTACCATTGGTAAAAGGCACTTCTTAGTAGTATTTAATACTGATATACAAGTAAGATGGTTACAATTAACGTTTTGAGGTAATATACATAATGTTTTCTTCGAAAAGATACATACTTTAAAACTGCAAGCCTAACCTTTGTTAAAGAACGTTCTTTATTAATATCTTGTATACAGTGAGCCCTGGATATGTATGGCATGCATAGGAATCTCGTAAATGCTACGAGGTAGATGTCCAGTTAAAGCATTTCAAGAACTACTAGGAAATTTTGGAAGTTTTGCTGGGCATTTCTTAAGTTGATTTCGAATGTCTAACATTTATATACATTTTTTTAAACGGATCGAAAACTGCCCTGCCATCGTTGGAAAGAACTCTTTTTCCTTTTTTCTGCAACGTTCGATTGGTTTATTTTTATAAGTAAGTGTTATGGTCGAAAGCCCATTTTCACTTTCATTCTTCTTTCACTCGTGCCATCTATAGTAAAGGGGACCCTGTAACGACTGTCATGGTGTTAGTATGACATCCGGGACCGACTATTAACGTGTCCGCTATTAGCACGAGGCGCCGTGTTGATACAGCCTTGGACTTCCAACTAAGTACTGACCGGAGAGAGCGATGCTTGAGTCTCCTGATCGTACATGAGTGACCATCTTAGCTGTGCAAGCCGAGGCCTACGTTTTTCAGTTTGAAAATAAAATAGTGGTTCCTGGTTGTTCATAAAATGCTGAACAATTTTCAACAAATCTTGTATCGTTTATGAGATCCCTATCCATGCTGTGCTTATCTTGGGCAGGCAATATAAGTACGGCAAAATAGTGAAAATTGCAATTTTAGGGTTGGAACGTATTGTTTCTAATTGTCAACCAACGGGCTATAACCAGTGAATATTTGATATTGTAATTAAGATCGTAACAGAAATAATCTCCTTTACTGGTACATTTTCTACATAAGTTTAATATGAAAATGATTGCAAATATGGTCTGGTCTAAAGTTAGCTAAGACGATTGCAGTTTTCACTTAAATGCAAAGAGTGATAATTTCGGTAAGCGGATTGGATGTTTTCTTCCAATTTTGATCAATACAGTTAAACTTAGCAAATTGGAAAGCACCTTTAATAAATTGGTAAATCCCGCTAAAAGACCGAATACTCTTTGTGTAATTTGTTTATTCAAATGAAAATAAGGACAATGCAGATCCCGTTTATAATAAGACGAATATTTGGATATGTTTATTAACCTGCAATATGGTGGCTGTAGTTCTGATTTAGGAGATTCTTTCCAGACAAAAAATTATATTTGGATATGTTTTATTTCCGTTTTGATCACTATTACATAAAAGAAGAATATCGGTAAAAGTACTAACATTATTTACACACGTTTTCCAAATACGTTCGTAGGTTGGAACAACTTTGCTAACATCAAGACAAGGTGCTTGCGGCTACCCTATGGATGGAATCACCATACTATTTTACCGATTGTGATTCAAGTGAGATGATAGGATAAATATAATCCATAATGTTGTCACATAAGTTTAACAACATAAAATGGAGAGGTCATAGTTCTTGTTTGGATGACTTATGAGACATTTTCCCAATTCTGACCGCCATCGTTAAAACATAAAGAATCTTTGATAAAGACATAATCAAAAGAACATTTTGCATAGGTATGCCAGACTTAGTCTCACCTCACACCACCCCGACACTGCGTAAGTAGTATTTCCGAGGCAATGATAATGATTATTAAAAGTGATGATGATGATGATGGTGATGTTCTAAATAATTTTTCTGAAAATAGGTAGTACTCCACAGAATTTCTTGTGATCCATTCATTATGAGGCGAAACACGATCCCACTATTTAAATAAAACAATAATCTTCCAAACTAAAAATAAACGGTCACAATCCCATTTTGGTATTCGTCCTTCCGCTTTTGAATTTTACATTTAAATCGGGAAGAGAATCATGAAAGTGTCTGCTAAAAATATGTACTTATGAAACAACACTTCCGCAGTTTCCATAATTTCCCTTTACAACTAAAATATGGAATCTAGTAATATCAAACGGTTGAGAAGGCGCTTTGAGGCACTTGGCGTGATACATCCATAACTCCCCTTTTGTTTCCGTCTTAGTACACGGAGAGGCGTTGCCGTACAATGACGTGCACCGCCTCAAGAATTAAGTTTACAATTTATTGCCTCTTATGAAATTCGTTATAAAAAGATTTCAAGGGTGAACTGCAGCGTGAAATCCGGCCGCGTGTAGATTACAAGCACACATGTTGGTGCAGAATTTATTACAACCGTGTCGCCTCGTTTTATACGCTTGATGTTGCATGGAGCGATATAGTTGGGAAATATTCCGCATTTTTACCAGCTTACCCAAATCGGTTTTGTTGTTTTCGAGTGAGCGAGTGTAGCGATATCGAGGCATTCCAGCTGATTTTATAACGCCCCGTATTTCATTCTGGTGAATTTGTACGCGCGGTTAAGAGGCAACCTTTATCGAACAAGACGCATGAATGAAGACATTAATCTCTATCAGTGAAAGCAAAACGAGAAGAAGGTAGCTATTTTGTAACTAAATAATTCCTTATTTAACTTTGATATACCTCAGCGGAGTTTACAAAATTATTACTAATTTTGGAAATTGGAATCGTTTAGCAAAAAGCCGTCCTGATTTGGTCCTCAACTAGTTGACTGAGGAAGTAGTAGAAAGTAGGAACAAGAAATTCGAAAAGGCATAAGTACGGAAACTCAACAATATGTATGGTAAATAGCTCGGTTGACTGTGTAACGGTGTAACGTTCGTTTAGTTAATTAGGAAGGTCACCTTTTCGGAAGTTAAGAGAACGCTGACAAGTATGTTTAGTCTGTAGCGCCGATCGAAAACAGTTCTTAGAGTTCCTTGTTTGTAGAATGGCCTTGAAATACGCTCCCCGGAAGTTCCACGTGGATAATTTTCTTTCAGAAGGATTACGTTTGGTAAGAGTTTTGCAGCCGGGGGCAAGTCAGTCAGCAAAAACCTCTGAAGGGTAACGCATCTGGTTTTGTGCCGGAGTTTTTTTTTTTTTGCAGCACCTCTGCTAGATTAAATTACCGCATCGCTTTTTCTCGCCTAGTGGCAGAATATTCTTCTCGACATAAAGTCGGACTTAAAAAACATATGAGCAGAGCGTTACGCTTTATTATAAACAATTTAGTGAAATTGTTTTCTCGACCTATGTCGGATTATAGCCATCAACCCCGCGACTCCCCACTAAGCCGTTGTCACGTTAAAATCTCGTACAATTGAGGTTTCGTTCCTGACTGCAAGAACATTCAAAATTTCCCGTTTCGCGAAGAAAGTCTTGGCGATTGCTGTATCGTAATGGTGATCCAGCCTTCAGGGGCTCGCATGCCTGCGATTTTTGTCTGCTTCTCAAGGACCTAGGAACACCCCAAGTTGTGCCTTTCTCTCTACTCCCTACCTGAAGAAAACTAAGGTAAATTTACCAATGTACTAGACAGCGATTGTTTTCCCCTGTTTACCAGTGCTTCGTTGGTAAATAAGAAACAGAAAAGTTTATTTCCCTTGTTATATTAAAAGTGAAGCAACCTTCAGTTGCCCATCGTGTAATTACTTGTTTAGGCAAAGTGTAATTAATTTGTCAACTCGAACGTCGCTGGCTGCGTAGATCTGTTTGTTTAGTAAAGTAAATATCGTAAGCCAGTGGCGGCGAGCTCCTTGGTTTGGACGTCCCAACTTCCCTTTGTTCAACTACAGTTATTACCCTTTTGATTGTATTTTTTTGTGTACTATGGGTGTTACCAATTTCAAGTAATAGTGTTACATTTGTCTTATAATTCACCATATCTTTTATTCTGGTGTATTTTATTGTGTGCATGAACTTTCTAAGCATTATATACAGTGGAGGCACAATAAACGTGAGTTCGATCTCCCGTAAGCTGCTGGTTTCTCGGCCCTCCTACGAGAACCTGCATTCAGCTGTAACCTGGAGGGTGGCGCCCATTAATTTTGACTTGCCCAGTATACCACTACGATAGGTTTCCTTCCCTTAAGCGTTTCCTGTGAACCAATCCCTACTTCGCTGAGCTACGTCGAAGGCACTTCCATCTTTCCTGCTGCGGTCCGACGAAAAAGCTCGTTTGGACCGTAACATTGGAAGAAAACAGCCTCTCGTAAATATGCCTATGCCTTTGGAAAACTACCGAGTTTTAAAACAGAAACCATACAGGGAGAGCACAATATATAACGAATAACTTTCAGCTCACTGAGAACCAAGAAAGAAATAAGAATTGCTCATTAAATAACTCCTTTGTACTGGCCAAACTGAAAGGTAGTGCTAAACGCAATTTTCTTCTATCTTGGGGTCTTGTTCTAGTCCTCGGCCCTCCAGCGCTGTGGTGATGCAATCATTCCAAGAATGTCTTGGATTCCCTCTTTTCCTTTGTCTGGAAGGATCCATCTGAATAATATCAGGACTCATCTCTTATTTGTTAATTTTTTGCTGCCTTACTTCGTTGAAATTCATCTCTTATTGCCCATTCGCAACAAATGCTCGGACCTATTTAAACTTCGCCGTTCTATACAATCGTTCACTGTATCCTCAGCTTCTATACTTCTTCTAACTTCTTCGTATTGATCATGTTCCTCCTGGATATCCTTACACTGCATCTAAGGATATTCATTAACGAGCGTTTGTTTATCCTAATATACTCAAGGGCTTGCATTAATTTAGATCTGAGCACGTAGTCGTATGGCTTTTCTAAGTCTATGAATTCTAAATGTGATTTTTCAAGGTCTGACGTCCCAACCACAACTCGAAGAATCACGTACATTGATTTTGGGCTGTATTGTCCTTAGACAGAATATCGTCGCCAACTTAAGAGATCTGTCATCCCTCCTTATTACAATTTGAATAGAAATAGAGGAATAGGAAATCTTCCAACCAGAAATCAATAACAATCGGGGTATTTTAAATAATTAACACGCAGACAATGGTTCAGCTATATGAATATGAATAAATGAGAACATAATCCACGGAAAAAATAGGAACTAGAACTTTTTTGATAGAAGGATTAAGTGAACACTTAGAAGAGTGAAATGGGCAGTTTCCTATTCAAAATGGAGAAAATTGTATTAGAGCTGACAACAACAAATTTTAAGAAAACGGAATGTCTACTTAAATGTGGATAGAAATCTAAAGACACAAAAAATCAACGTAAAGCGGAGCTTTACCATCGATGAAAAATTGGTAAAATAGTAACGTCAACCAATAAGCATTAGATGAAATTTACAAACATTTTACAGCAATTACTAGTTTTTAACTTATTGTATTGTACAGTAGTACAATACCGCGAATAGCCTTCAGCAATATCAAACAACATCCAGATAAAATGATGACGAGGACTTCCTGGGTAAATACCTCAAAATAAGAACTTGTTCCAGCATACATGAAATGTCAAGGGTTATCGCGATTGCTGTTCAAGTGCCCTCGGGTGGTCAATGTGCAACTTAATCTTGAGCACTTTTCAAGGCAATGCAGTAGCACAAAAAGGTACCCTGGGTATATGAGTAGAGTCAGACGACCACCCGGGGCATGTAATCGAGGTATTTATCGTCGTTCAACTCCGCACAAAGTAGGCAAAGTAAATATGCTCGTCTGCAAAAGTATCAAAGGAATTCGCTATATGCGGCCGTTGGACGACATTTGTTTATCTTATCGCAGCGCATGCAGGCACCATGTTAAAAGTCTGTACAAGAGACACTCTGCCCATCAATAATTTAATCCATTTAAATACTAGTGGCTTCGGTTTGTTAGGAATATAGTCGATGCGTTCGTTAAAAAACGTCTTGTTTCAAAATGAGCTTGAACTTCAAATAATCAATCTAATTTATTTCTCTGATGGGCTTAAACCTATGTTCGATAATCTAAAATACTGTGCATTGTTGAAAATCAGAGCACTGCAGTCTTTTAAATAAAAGACCACTAATCGCCTAGCACTGTTATGGAGATTGCGAATGCTTTAATAAAAGATGCCACATAAAAGTTTCATTTGAATCCTTAATCGACCTTTTCCTATCGCAGCTAGGAACTCTATAATTAAATACTGCGCTTCGTTGTACTATTTTCAGCAGTTTAAAGTGCATTTTCCGCTGGCTTAAATTAAATATTTCCCAAATCAGCATAGAAGCTACGTGATTAAAATAAACACTAACTCCTTATACATGTTTCTCCCCAACACTGGAATGTTGCAGGTTTGTCCTTGTGGCGCCACTGGAGTACCGAGTGTTGCTTAACTATTTATTCTCCCTCTGATGTTAAAATATACTTCAAGAAAAGAATACTATTATACTTATAAATTTCACTCCAAGAGGCAAACTAGCGGCAAAAAAATTCAACGTAAGCAGAAGAATCTAGGAAGAGTTACCAGCTCGAGACACTGAGCAAGTAAACCTTAACATCGTTACCGCGGAGACATGTCTCTTTACTTTATTCTGGGACGTGTTCTCAATGAAACAGCTATATTTCTTGCAGCTGAATAAATAAACTCTAGGTAGTTTCTTCCGAATTCCGTAATAGAAATTTATTACAGTTGGATATTCAGCGGGCTGGGGTGACGGCTGCAGAAAGGCGAAGTAACTCTTCACTTGGCAAGCCTGACTCTTCTAGAGAGCATAAATTTTATTTACAAAAGTAAAGTGTATCGGTGGAATAAATCAAAAATGCTGCTGCTGCAATGTTGTTCCAACTTTTCCCGTGTATTTGTACAATTGCAGATATAAAGGGAATAGTAATGAAGGGATTTTAGAATAATTTCAATGTATTGAAAATTGTACACATAAATAAAAGGTTCTAAAATTACACCAACTGATATTTTGGGAAAAAAGCAAGAGAAACAAAGCAACGAATTCTTTGTATGGACAATAAAAAATCTGCAGAAAATTGATACTGAAAAAAGAGCAATAAAGTGGACAAACAGAAGGGTTTAGTCATGTTGATAGTTTTGCGTGCGTGTATTTTACAACAATCGGCCCTCCCTCTCACTATATTATAACTGCCCCCCACAACCAGGTATTTTCTCTTGGTTATTATGACGTTGGAAATAGCAATAAACAGGAAAAATTAAACAGGTTAAATGTGTAAATTGTAGCAAATAGCCGGGAAAGACAGGATGAGTGGTAATAAAATGTACACAAATTCAACCCAGTCCGTTACAAGTGGTTAGAATAAACTGGAGATGCAGCATTCGAACCAACTTTGCTGTTCATTGGGATTTAAACACCTCGGAAATTCAAACAACGTCTTCTCCTGCGCCTTCTTATAGGCGAGAGAAGGAGAAAAGTACGGATAAAGATGATAACAAAAAAGCTAGTCGTAAAGATGTGAAGGTGTACAGGGGTTTTACGTACTCCTAGAAGTTCTTGATCCTGGTAACCCTTTTTGATAATACGAAAAGCAGAAAGACGATGTCGGAGACAGGAAACGTGTGTAGGTATCGGACACCAGTAAAATGTAGACCCAACGCCAATATCAAATCAACTTAAAGGATGGGCAAAAGAAAAAAACCTTGGCGATATACAGAAGATATACTAAGAAGAATATTCGTTAGTTTGTTAGGGCCTTGCTATTCACCTACTATTGGGTTGAGCTGAAACGGTGGTGGAAGTACACAAAAACTTGAGACTTTCATTGTTGTTTTGATAAAGACCTTATCTAACGAGCTCTTACTCAGCCAAACTTACTTAAGATAGTGGAACTTCATCAGTTCCTAATGAATATAATAGCTTCGTTACCAAAATACGTATTTATGTATAATAAATATTGTGGCAGTAAAGGGTTTCCTTAATGTGCTAACCCACAGTTGATATCTTTGCAATTAAAAAAATTGAGAAAATTATGTATACGAATCTATTGAAAGAGGTAACTGGTTATTTACTGACCGTTTCATTGAACAGAAAATTTGATCCGCTAGTTTTTCCTTGGAGCCGACTACAACGATGTATCAATTTTTTATGGTAGAATAAAGGGATTTCCTCGGTAGTTTCGCAGCCGAAATAATTTTCTTAACGTATCACATTATCCTGGAATGGCACACGTGGGCTTAGTTCACACATACGCGCAACCAGCAAAATGACTTTAGAGTATCGCACTTTCTAGATGTAAATGACGCGTTTGGGTTTAATTTACCCGCACTGGTCGTACATTTCACCCCCAACAAAGCCCAATTCGGGCACCACAAAAGGGGTCGATGTTTATTTCCAAAGCATTAGTTAATTATTTACATCCTACTGTTATCGTTCCTCTCAGCTAACGTGTTTAGGTCGAGTTTACGCTCCAGCGACTAGTTTGTCTTAATTTCTTGTCCGGTGGAATTTTCGGCGCATTTCTGGTAATTTAATTTATCCAGTACGTACTGCCTGCCGCATTCAATTCGCGTTTTTCGCGATGTAAGAATCCAGCGCTGCATGTAAGACGAATCGAGGCCGCGCCGCTTATGAATATGCATTATACGACGGAACGAATTGCACCTCGCGAAATGAAAAAGTCCGTGATGCAGTGCAGTTTTCAGCTGCGAGAAGTAAATTGGGGCGGCAAGTTGTATGTAAATTCTTGTTGAAATGCGCGTAATGAAAATATCGAGTTAATGCTGACGTTCTGTTTGCAGATTTAGTTCGCCAAACACGGGCAAAATTGGCATAAATAAAGTCGGACGAGCTCAATATTAAACTAGGTTGTGTTAAAAATGATTCTGAAACTAAACAGAACTTTGGGGAGGACAAATTATGATCTTAAAAGCGTACAGATCTGCAGTTTAAATGACGGAGGTGGCAGTTTTAGGTTTTTCCATGGGACACATCAAGTGGTAAAAATTATATTCTTGGTTACCATCTAAGATTTTTAAGGTATAAATCAGCATGATCAGATCCACTATCGATAGCACTAGCCAACTAAGTCTGTCAAAGGCCTAACCATTGGGCAACTCGAAGTTAGGCGCCGCGCCGCTATTGTCCCTTTTTCATTGCCTGGTATTTTATTAAACTGGGCTGACCTATGTCCCACAGAAAGTAGGAGCACTACAATTTGTATGGAGATACAGTAAAATAAAATTTTTTCAAGATGTGTAGCTAGCTCCCTTATCTAATAAATTATGTTTAAAGTTATTGCACTAGAAGAGCTGAGATTCGTTGTAGAGCGGTGGTTTAAGTTGAAGTGAAGAATGTAGGGCAGTCTAAGTCAGTGCTGGCCTTCACGTGGGTCCAAAGTTCACATGTCCAGGCTAAGTAGATAACAATATGTTTGTTGATTAATTGTTGAATGAAGTGTTGTTTACCTATGTATTTACTACTTGTAAGGTGGTCTAGATGAGCTTTTGGTATGTGCTGTAGTAATTGTTGCATGAAACTGTATATATGATAAGGCAGTACTGTTAGTAATTGTGACCACTGTGTTATTACGACTGAGATTTCTGTTATTGTGATTGGCGGCTTGCGAGCTCGCCAATGATCCCGGTTTTTGTATACTCCCGCAAGATTCCATTTTAAACTGGTAAACGCTTGGAGGGTCGGTAATCCGGGGTGGTCTTTCAACCTGACCTCGACTTACTTGACCGAGCGTGGTAGCCAGAGATCCCTGCATTGTACTTTGCAGGGTAGCCTGTGGAGAGCCTATCTCTCACTCTTTACCTTGTGGTGTACGTATAGCGACTGGCGGGGATCGGTCATTCGGATGCCCGGTACCGGTTACAGGTTCATCAATCAATATTTACTTAAGACGGCTCGGTCAAAGTCATCCTACCTGAACGAGAGCTACCAGAAACGATTCTGTCGTTGTGTCAAAGGTAAGTAGAAATAACTTGAACGTTCAAATTGGTCATCCTGGACAACACTCAAACCCTGTTGATAATGCAGTGCTAACTTTATGAAATTCAGTTACGACAAACGTATTTGTAAAAGAATAGGGAAGCAGTACCATGGCTACATGATACACCTGCCCCGATTAAAATCCGTAGCCTTTGTGATGATTTAATACCAAATGCGCGCGATGACTTGAGATATCTTGTAATGCCTCTCCTCTTAACAATTCAACATAAAGGGACAGTGTTCCTGACATAAGTCCCAATAAATCTACCGTGCGTATTGCTATAAATCAGATCTAGTGAGACGCGTCGTCGTATAAATTCATTGCCGGTGCAAAAGCGTTAAACCCAACAAACTTGGGCGTCGTTCGCAATCCTGGCTCTTAAAACGGAAAAGCTGCCGGGTTGATTCTAAAACACAAGGCGTTTCGTGTCAATGTTTACGCTGAAGTGCTATTTTTCAAACCCAACAAAGAGACATATTGCCGTCACTTTGATTCCAAAGCTGCGATTGAAGCTGCCGCCTTTTTGTGCTGACGCTCATGTTTATGGCGGGGCCTAAGAAGAGGGAGCTCCGTGTTTAGAATTTTAAATATATTGCCGTTGTATTCATGTAGGAAACCTATTGACCAAGGGAAGTGCGAAGGCACTGAATGAAATTGCTGTTCCACCCGCTGAGAACAAAGGATTCGCTTCTGTTTATGTTGGAAAAAATAATATTTTGATTTATGCAAAATATCGGAGCAATTTGCATGTTATTGCTTGTTATTTTT
>JABXWE010036197.1:0-26117 GCA_014611495.1 Limonius californicus
AA
Source organism: Limonius californicus (assembly GCA_014611495.1). NCBI lineage: Eukaryota > Metazoa > Arthropoda > Insecta > Coleoptera > Elateridae > Limonius > Limonius californicus. The sequence goes on from JABXWE010036197.1 coordinate 3, forward strand.
TGAAATCATTATATCTAAGTATTATAAACCAATATTGAGCAGAAATAGGCGGACGTTAAATGAACAAACAAGCTCCACTGGCAACATTGCTTGCTTTCAAAAAACATTACCTCCATCAAGAAAAACTACCATAACCCAACTTAATTAATTGACAAATTTCAATGATACCACACTTTCCCCCAGATTTCCATAGCCTGTTGGATGGCAAATCAATCGTGAATAGATTATATTAACTTATATTCCCAGAATTCACATATTATTCTGCAATTCCAATTTTTGAATATTACACTTGTTTACATATTACAAGAAAAATGTCCGTCCAAAAAATATACATTTTGTCTTTGGAAAAAACCACTATTCTTGTCCAAAATTAATTTGAAGTAAATTGAACAATATACCTTTCAAATGTTTATCCTAATAATCCCTCCAGGGACTATAACGCTCGCCGAATTACTACAACAAATTTTAATCACGTGACTACATGTGTAATGGCAAAATAAACATGAACTTGTCAAAATTGTCAAGAGCGACGAATAGTGTTATATCAGGCATATTTTTGTAAATTACAGTATATAAGCCTTGGATTAGAAAGCAATCTTCTTCCACAATGGCCACACAAGAGAAACTATTAAAATCCTTAGAATCCCTGAGAAATCTCGTGAATTCTAACCTCACATCCGACATATCATCAAGGTATCTTTTCAATAAATGCCTCAAATAAATATACCCCACTTCTATATCAAGTTTAAATTTTAGAAAAAAAGAAAAAATACTACATTGCAATGTAATAACTGAAGCGATGGGAAATTCCACGATACGGATTGCTCCTAACTTTGGACACTTGTTAAGCTTTTCTATTGAAGTTCTTTTGCAACTCTGTGATGATCCAGAATCGGATGTTCGGATGGTAGTTGATGAATGTTTGAACAGATTAATTAGGGTAACTTATTATAAATAAAACTGTTTGTTGTATAATACCGAAATTTTAATAGGCAATGAGTAATGGCAACATGAGCAAAATACAAATAGAATTACATAAAGAAATTAAGAAGAACGGTGCTCCGAGATCCTTAAGAGCTGCTTTGTGGAGGTTTTCAGAATTGGCTCACCATATTCGGCCACATAAAGGAAAACCTTACGTTGCAAATTTAATGCCGTGTATTATAAAAATTACTGAACGCAAAGAGGAAATGATACATGAGACTCTTGCTAATAGTTTTCCTAAAATCATGGCTGCTCTTGGGTGTTTCACCACAGATAATGACATAAAAGTAAGTATGCAAGCAATCGATTTGAAGTAATATAAAATAACCATTTTTAGGCATTATTAAAGGCATTTTTAAATAATATTCCCAATAGTTCTGCTGTCATACGACGGACTACAGCAACTTGTATTTTATCAACCTGTTTAAACTGTAGAAAACCGTATGTGTTTATTACATACATTTTAAATAATTTACTTGGTATGGTTTATAACTTGTTATATGAAAATTGCATAAAAATATGAAAATTCTTTTGTAGATATGTTAATACCAATACAGGACAGTCATACATCGTCATTAATACTGGGCATACTAGGCTGTTTGAAGGTTATTTTGCCTCATATAAAAAATTCTGATAGTGATCAGGAAATTAAAGGAAGTTTTGGTGTTCGAAAGGAAGTAAATGAAACTCCACTTGCTGTTGATAGACTTTTACAGGTATTTTAAGATATGTACGATATAATGTGCTGTTTTATTATGAAGAAAATGGTAGCTTGAGCACGGTAAAACAAAATAATTCTAGGAATTTAGTTTGATAAAACTAAAAGCAAAATTTTCAAATCAAAAAAATCACAAAGCCACGTGCCAAGTAGTAATCAGTTCTTTATTTAAAATTTTAATTTATATAATTTACTATTTAAATAAAATCAATCGTGCCGCTATTTGATTTTTCTATAATGTTTAAGTTATTTGAATTAGCAAAATTCACATAATACCATATAATTATAAATTCAGCCAGTCTATTGTGGGAGAAACCCTGAATAATTAGTAATGGAAGGTTAATTAAATGGGTCAAAATTTATCTACTTGGAAACATAAAGGGAATACCCTGATTAATGGGACTTTCGAATTAACAAAATCCATAAATCACTACCAAAAAAGATCAAATAACATGTAGAAAATTTAATTAATACGGTAATTTAAACATTGGCCAATGCTTTTCCCATACATTTCCCCATGTTATTAAAACAAGTGACTATTCAAACTACACTGTTTAAATATTTTTCTAAGGTTTACACAGAAAACTAGGAGGAAAATCAAAAAGTAGGAACAAAGGTAGTTACTTGACAAAAGCTTTTCGTGCAAAGATTAATTAGAAGTACTAAAACTCATTAAAACCAGATGGTTATTCGAGTTATTTATTGTGTACTCCATGACAAATACAAATTTTCCAAGCAAAAAAAATGAACGCAGTGAACGAAAGTTCATACAAAAGGATTTTCCGTAATGTTGATTACTTTAACCCATTAACAGCCAAGCATTAAAATAAATACAAAAATAATTTTCTTTTTTAAATTTATACATATGTTTTTAAAGGGTTCGTATACGAACCTTTGGCCAATAATGAGTATAATGGGATAAATAAAAATGAATTATTGAAACACTCATATTTCTTAAAATACATTTTTATTACAAAAGAATGAAAACTAAAAACAATTCAAGATTTATTTTATTGTTAATAACAATGAAAATCTTCAAAACATTCAGAGTGCAAATGAATATTACATTTTCTTCGTGGGACTTTCATGACGTTTGACTATATGGCCTCTGTTGTCATATCTTAGATCTGCAGGCAAACTAAATTTGTATGGACGTCCATAATTAGAATTAGTGTTCACTTGCCGATCAAATTGCAGAAGGGACATTGCCACTTGTAACCTAAACTCTATTTGTGGAATTTTACACATATGTATTTACAAATTTATATATTTTCAAACCGTTTACCATGGCAGAATCAATCAGATTGCAAAATAATGGCCACCACCATTTCTTGCCCCTTATCTTTATGCGATAATTCGCAATTCCATTATCGTGGAGATCTACCCCACCCATGAATTTGTTATATTCTACAATAACATTTGGTTGGGGTGTCAGGATCTCTTTATGCTCTTTCCGATTATATCGCTTGGTTTGCACAGGTGGCAATGCTGTGCAAGTATTAGTGATAACAGTAACGACTGACCTATCGTTCCATTTTACCACTAATACTTGCAAAGCGGTATCGTATGCACATTGATATGCACCGCGCTCTTTTTTACCCATAATTTTGTTGCTGTTGAGGGGATATCTGGCAGTGCAGTTCTCACGAACTGTTCCAGTTGCAAAAAATCCTTTTTCATTCATTACTTGGGACAAAAGATACGACGAAAAGAAATTATCAAAAAAATTCTATGCTCTTCAGGCTTGCTGACAACTGACAGCAATTCCATAAGTACTCGTGTACCCAAACTATCATAATTTGTAGTAGATCCATCTTGCATTTTGCCGCCATAGGGGATAAATTTAAATAAATAGCCGTTATAAGAACAGAGGCACCATATCTTAGGGTTTTCCTTTTATGAACATTTTGCAGGAGTGCCGTCCAAAATAAGGTATCATTTCCTCATCTATTGAAAGAGTGTGTTCAAACATGCCAAATTGCATAAATTTATTATTCATGATATTGAAAATAAATGTAAGTTTTGCCGATTTACCATTCTGATTCAATGACATGTTATCAGATAAATGTATATTTTGTTTTATCAAACAAAATTTATTTCTACTCATAACTTCTCTTACTAAAGGTAGAGTGAACCCTTCTTCTTCTTCTTCGCTAATCCTTATGCCCTTTCAGGCGTCGGATGTGGGTTCCATGTCCTGCATCCATTTCCTCCATTCTTTCCTATCTCTTGCTAGTGTTCTCATCTCCGCTATCGTCTTTCCTCTTTCCCTCCGTATTTCTCGGATTTGGTCCATCCATTTTCTTCGTGGTCTTCCTTTTTTTCCTCTTCCTTGGTTTTCCTATCTCCATTATTTTTCTTGCGATTCTGTCGGGTTCCATTCTTACTATGTGCGCATACCAGTTCAGTTGTTTCTTTTTTATTTTTTCCATGATTGGCTCTTGTTTTGTTATTTTTCTAATCCTGTCATTTCTTACTCTATCCCATTTAGTTTTTCCCGCGATTTTCCTAAGGTGTTTCATTTTCATACCATTTACTTTATTTTCGTTTTTTTTCTTAGCATCCAGTTTTCGCAAGCGTAAGAAATTGTTGGTATTGTTATTACATTATGTATTTTTCTTTTCACCTCTACATCTATATCCTTGTGTCCTAAAATTATTTTATTTATTGAATAGTATAATCTTGTTGATTTATTGGCTCTGTTTGTTATCTCCGCCTCTATTTTCCCATCCTCCGTTATTATACTTCCCAAAAATTCATAAGTTGTTACTCTTTCCAACGTTTTATTCTTGCATTTGATTTCTTTGTCGATCTGGATGTCTATTTGTTTTTCATTTACAAGCATTGTTTTTGTTTTGTTTATATTTATTTCCATTTTCATGTTTTCGATTTCTTTGGTCCAGGCGCTTACTAAATTTTGCATTTTGCTCTTCTTATCTGCTATTAATACCACATCATCTGCGTATAGCAGGCTGCTTACTTTGATATCCATTCGGTTATATTTTTCGTTAATTTGTCTGATAATTTTGTCCATGATAATGATAAACAGTAGCGGGCTTAGGCTATCGCCTTGTTTTATTCCTTTCTTCATTTTAAAATCATCTGATCTTTGTCCTGCCATTTGCACTCTTGCTTTAACCGTTTCATATGTACTTCTTACTGCGTTTGTCAACATGTTAGGTATTTCCAGTTCTCCCAGGGTTTTCCATATTTCCCTCCTGTCTACCGTATCGAATGCTGCTTTTAGGTCTATGAATGTTAGGTATATTTCCTGTCCTTCTTCTATCTTCCTTTCTATTATACTTCTTAAAATAAATATGTTGTCGTTTGTTTGGTCTAAAAGTTGCCTGTTCTTCTCCTAGTTTCGATTCCACGTTCTCTTAGTCTTTTTTCCAGGATCTTTGTATATAGCTTGTAGCTGGTTTGGGCTAAGCAGATTGGTCTGTAGTTTTCACACTGCATCCGTATTCCCTTCTTGTGTATCGGAATTGAAAGATTATTTTCCCAGTCCTTCGGGCTTTTCTGTTCTTCCCATGCTTCTTTACATGTCTCCCATAGCCAGTCAATTCCTTTTTCCCCTAGCCATTTGATCATCTCCGGTGCTATGCCGTCTTCTCCACCTACTTTTCCAATTTTGATTTTTTGTAATGCCTCTTCGACTTCTTCTCTCTTGATTTTCTGTTGCTGTTCCACTTGTTCTATTCTTGTTATTTTATCATCTGGCACTGTCGTGTTATATTTAGTCCTAGGATTTGTATGTTATTACTATCCATTTCCTCCGTTATTTCAATCTCCTTCCCTGTTAGTGTATTTATGTTCCAAATTCCTATCCCTATCTTTTCAATTTCTATTTCTTTTCCTTTTTTCGTGTCCTTTTTCATAGCCTGTTTCTTTGTTTGTACCATTTTAGATATTTGGTTATGTGAGGTTAATCCATGTTTAAGTTTTTTGGAATCGCCCCGGTATTCCTGCTAGTTCTGGTTATTTTGCTTAATTGTTCTTGCAGTTCTTCCCTAGAGTGAACCCAAATAGAGAAATACGTGTATGTCATCAAAATCTGCGCGCCACAAGCAGGGGCGCCGACTTATACAAATTATTGGGGGGGCTCATACCGGGGGTTCTCCCCCGGAAAATTTTCAAAATTTAAGATGAAAAATAGTGAAATTTAATGTTTACTTCTTTGGTATATGTCGATTCCGAGGAAGTGAAGGATCATTAACTTGTGAAGGTTTTTCTTTTAAACACAATTCCCAAAAGTGTTCAAAACTATCACGCTTTCTTTTCAATATACAAATCAAGCCCTCATACATTTTTTCCAAATCAGCAACACTTAGATGAGGGCATTGAATTTTTTCATTGACATCCTCTACTGGGCTCATTACATGGCAATAAAGACGTAAAAAGAAATAAGTCTTGAATTGTAACATTGACTCAAGGTAGCCTGCACATTTGTAACCTGCCTCTGTCTTGTCCTCTTCAAAAATGTTTCAAAAAACTCTAGAAGTTCTTCGGAATTTTTCAATATTCTCAAGATACTAGAAGCTCGCATTGTCCATTGGGTCGGGCACGGGGGTCGTAGACCGGCTTGGTCGTTCGCACTCTCGCAGCGTATGCTTCTGAAAAGTCCCATCCTTTTATTGGATTCCCTTACGGTGTTTATTAAGTCCTTGGCTAAAGCCATAATATCCCTCATAGACGAAAGATGACGGAGACTGTCTTCAACTGCCAAGTTTGAACTGTGAGCAGTGCAGTGCACGTAACGTGCTTTTGGTTGTATATCCAAAGCTAACTTTTGGAGTCCTTTGAACTTCCCGCTCATATTTGAGTCACCGTCATAGCACTGTCCTCTTAAGTTATCCATTGACAAATCAAGACGAGCAAAAATGTCTTTCAAAATACAAAACAGAGTTTGTGATTCAGTGTTGGGGGTCTCGTATAAGCCAATAAAGTCTTCGTTGATGATTAAGGAATCATCGACAGTTCGAATACAAAATGAATCGAAGAATCACTTGTTTCGTCAACCATAATAGAAAAATGTTCAGTCTTCTTGATTGAAGCCAATACCTTTCGCAACACAGACTGTCCTAGTAGATCAATGATCTCGTTTTGAATGTCGTGGGACGTCCACTTATACCCTGAACGCCCTAACCAATCTTTTAACTCAGGTACGTCATTCTTTCTGAGTTCCAACAGTTGAAAAAAATTTGAGTTTACATCTTCGTGCCCTCTAATTGCTAGTCCTTGTCGGCATAGAAATTGCACTGTAGTAAAAATTGTCTCAAGAGCTAAACGGGCTTTCTTCATATCAGTATCTAACTGTTCATTCAATTGGGAGGCCACACTTGGGTTAGTGATAGAATTCAGCTTCAGAACACCTTCTTTGTGCACAAACGTACTTTCATGAAGACGATAAGCTATCATTATTCACACCACTCGTTTTCAGTTAACCTGCTTACTACCGTAATATTTATTTGTTTTAACTCATTACTGAATGTATTTTAAAAGGTAACTATCGTCAAACAAGAAAAATAGAAAATACTAACATAAGTTAGTCATTTTACAAAGCATAATATAACTAATAATTTTCTTAAATTATTAGGGGGGCTCCGCCCCCCAAACGAATTTTTGGGGGGGCTCGGGCCCCCTCAGGCCCCATGGAGTCGGCGCCTATGGCCACAAGATTCACCAGTGGCGTAACACAGTGATGTATATAAGGGATCAAAAATATTTTTTTCGAAAACTTTAATAAATTGATTTATACAAGACATCCGTGTACACGCAAAATGACTTTTGTTTACAGTACGTAAAAACGTAAAGGTCAAAAAAAGGCCATAATTTAATAGAATAGATCTGTAAGTTTATTTATTCTGCTTATAAACATTTTACAACTTTAACATTTTATTAAGCATTGATTTGTATTTATTTGATATAAACATTTTAAAACCAGAAAGAAAAGCATGCAAATTGTTACAAGATTACTGTTATTTATTCATAATCTACACATCAATGTCTTCATCTTCGGAGTCCATATAATCTTGTGAATCATCGGAATCGCCTATGTTAACAGTGAATATCAAATCCATTGAACTGTCTAATAAATGTTCTCTGTCGATACAATCATTGGTTATCTTGTCTGCATGATTACAAACTGATGACTACTCTTCTGAAGTAATGTCATTCAACTTTTCTTTGACCAGTTTCATCACATCGTCCATTTTAAATGTTACATTTCTTGCAGCAACCTAATTCTTCATTATAGCCCAAATTTTCTCAATAGGGTTGAAATCGGAATGGTACGGTGGTAATCTCAATACTAGATGACCATATTTGTTTAAATGTGTATCCAGTACATACTTATGGTATTTTGTCTTATGTAATTTAATGATATTATACAATTCTCGTCGGTAAGAAATGTCAGAAATTCCGGTAGCTGCCATGATACCTTCCTTAAAATTTCCTGAAGGTATTGTAGGAGCACCGTTTGCAGCTTCTTCTTTCATAAATTTCAACACATTTGCAATTATTTCGCGACCTTGGCGTGTATAACCTTCCCGCGGACTCCTAACTTCTTGCTTGGAGTTTCCATATTTGAGGTTAGGTTTTTAACTTTGTTAATATGTTTCCCTGTAATACAATGATATAAAGTAATAAGCGGTAACTTCTTTCGTAAATTCAACAATAAAACGTGTCGAATATTGAGTAGCTCTGAAAAGAACTGTTTATTAAATAAAGTGCAGACTGGATAATAAACGTTAAACAAACAGAATAAACGTGCACGTCCCAACACAAAGTAAAGCAGACGGACGCCTATGCACGAAGATTCACCCAAAACAGTAAGATGAACTCGTCCAGACGTAATTTGGTTAACGGCGCACGATGACGTACATGTATTTTTCTATTTGGGTTCACTTTTACACCTTTATCCTCATCTTTCGACCAGTACATATCGCATTGAGGTAAAGAATGGTATCCTGATAATATACAAATACCTATAAATCTTTTGAGGTCAACTTCATTCAAATCAAAGTCGTGTTTATTTTTTTGAGCTGCTTATAGATTGGTGTAATTTATAATTTCAGTAATTACTTCTTCATTCAAAAAATAGAGAAAATATTTGTACTGGGGACTTCTCTTCGTGTTCAGCTTTCATGGTTTCTAATAAATTGCTACAATTACTTACAGGATAATTGGGGTAAGTAGGGGTATCTTGGACTTCCCATTTTGGGTGGACCGAAATTTTCTTTTCAGTTTTTTACTTTTCCTCTTTTTCGAAAACTGGGATAAAGGTATATTGTCATCTTCGGAATCTTGATATTCTTTAGTAGCATAAATTTCAAAAGTTCCAGCAATTTCGTTGTCTATGTCTCCTTCGGCTGTAATGTTGTCATCAATATCTTCGTCGTCTGTTATTTCGTCGACATCTGGTGGTATATAAATGACGTCCACCTGATTTGATTCTTCAATGTCTGAATCTTCTTCCAGAATCGCCAGCATCTCCTTACTGGTTAACGAACGCATCATTTCCCAGCTCATCTAGTAAATAAATACAACAAGTTATTAGCAATATTTAATGTTATTCAGTTTACAAGATCAAAAATTTGTCAGTGGCGAAATTTGTTTTTTTTATATTCTAAATAAAAACTTATCACGCTTATTATATATTTTTAAAGAATTTGCTACTGTCAATGGTTCACTAATTTTCACTAAGTTCGGTAATTAATCACTCACTTCAAGCATCTAAACTTAACTAACAAAAATAAACTTATTCTGCAATGTTAACAGATCAGCTAAGTACTACCTGGCATTGATACCACTACTGGCCAAAGGTTCCTATACGAATCCACCCCTTTTGTAGGCGGCTTACTGGAGCCATACCCTAATTTCTTAGAATATTATTATTTTGAATAAAAGACAGGTATATTATTAATACAGGGTTCCCCATATTAAACTACCCACTTTGTTATTCGGATAAAATCATTCTAAGTCGACTGAAAAAATCTTATATTTCGCTAATGTACAGCTAATTATATGGGATTTATTACTAACTTAAACATTTATTCAACTTTTAAAAATCATGTCCCTTAAATGCCCTCCATCAACTTGAATACAACTTTCAATTTTCAATGCAAACTGATGCATCACCCGGCGAAGCAAATCTCCATCTATTCGTGTGATTTCTTCTCGAATGCGGTCTTTTAGCTCTTCAATTGTCACAGGGCGACTTGCAAAAACCTTTTCATTCAAATACCCCCACAGAAAAAATCGGAGGAACCTAGGGGGCCAAGGCAAGTTTCCAAATCGAGAAATTATACGGTCGTTAAAAGATTCTCGCAGAATGCTCATGGTGTTTTTGGCTGTGTGGGCTGTTGCTCCATCGTGTTGGAATAACAAAACACTATTTAATAATCTCCGTCTAGTCAGTTCTGGGATGAGAAACGTGTAACGCTCGGAATTGACTGTTACAGAACGGCTATTTTCATCTTCAAAAAAATAAAAACCGTACCAAATGATCCTACACCACACCAAACAACGACGTTTGGACTATGGAGATTTTTTGTCAACAATTCGCGAGTATTTTCAACTCCCCAATATCTAAAATTCTGCTTGTTAACAACGCCATCCAAATGAAAATTTGCTTCGTCGGTCATTAACAAATTGTGTATTGCTTCTCGATGCCGATTTAAAAATTCTTTACAAAATGTTAATCTCGCTTCCTTATCTCGATTGCTAAGGTGCTATGCTATTTGGTATTTGTAAGGATGAAATTTTAATTCATTATGAAGGATTCTGTGAAGACTTCCCTTATATATTCCTAGAGCAAGTGATTGCCGATTGGCAGACCTCTTAGGACTTCTTGTGAAAGCAGTACTCACTAGTTCAATATTTGCAGGCGTACGAACCGTTCTTCTACGTCCAGGTTTTTTGCGCATAGGCGCATTACCACTATTATTGTTACCTAACTGCCGTCGAAATGTTCGCCGAACTTCTTCTACTGAACCAGTTCTAATGAATATCTCCACGAAAAACACACGTTGTTGCACTGAATAATCCATAATTTATCAAAAATTCTAAAACTCTGATGGAGAAATTATCGTTGGTGACACTGCTACGAATTTATGACGGTAACAATTGATTAACTGCTATTAGATAGATGCCTAGTAGATAAAATATAATCCCAAAGACCACTTCTTTTAACCCACTAAAGAAAAAACTAAACACATACTTTGCTTAGATTTGAATCGAATATCAAAGTGGGTGGTCTAATATGGGGAACCCTGAACATCTTACCGACAAAATAGTTTAAATATGATACCGAATTATACCCAAAAAATATGTTTGTGTTACCATGTAAAAAATTAATGAAACTAATGAAGCCGTATTTTCCTTCATGTTTTCAAATTAATTAAAAACAATTTTTTTTTTACGTGTATAGAACGTATCTGAATGCAATTACAATAAAACATCTAACAATATTTATACATTACTATTTTATAAAATATGACTAATCGCAGGGTTCGTATACGAACCTTTGACGCCAAATGGGTTAAATGATCAATCAAACCAAAATTTTGTATTTTAAGGACAATCGTAGTCTTCTAAGTGACTTATTTAGTTTCAAAACAATTAGCCAAATGCAGTTTTTCGCGTCTATTAACAACAAACAGAAATAGGTACAAGTACACTCTAAATAAGTAATTTTTGTCTCATTTAACTGACTCTCTATAGTGTACCTGCTATATTTTTCTTAATAATAATATCAATGACTTGCAAATGTGTTGCAGTAGATAAAATCTACTACCAAACCTTTGAATTTTTTAAATATAATAAATAATTAAAAAATTTAAGGTCTACGAATTATGTCTCCACTACATCCTGGACAGTGACCACAACATTATCAACACTTCGTTAGAAACACTAAATGTACTGCTGCAAAATTCTCCAGCCGACCTCAAATCTGTTTTACTTTCTCCAAATGGAATAAACAAAACCCGGATTTCCTTTTATGAATCCAGCGACAAACTAAAGCAAAGATCTCCAAGTAGGTTGAACATTACGGATACACCTAGCAGTTCAACAATTTTTCTTTTCGCAGGCCAGTTAAGTGTAGCTACAACTTCACTATCTGGGGAAGACAATCTTGAAAGTGATTTGATGGATTCCTTAAGGCCTGATATTGAAAAGTGGATTGATGAATCAAAGTTATCTGTTATGAATATAACTTATGCTCGAACGGCCGAGCATATAGATAAACCAGCGATGTTTGATAATGCAGATCATTCTGTTAGTAATGTAGAAAGTTCTTCACAATCCACAGAATATAGCAATATAGCTATAGGATCAATTACAGAAGATTGTAACGAAAGTGTGAAGGGTGATAAAAGCATTACAGATAATTTAAATACTCTCGTGTTAAGCGAAACTTCCTCAGAACGAAGCTTTACTCAACATACAGATGATAAAAGCTTGGCAACAACCAATGCAGATGTTGTTTATCAGGTAAAATCAGTTTTATTGCAGAAGAATTTGTGCCTAACCAATTATTTTGCAGGATATAGATATTGGTGATTTTAGAGACAAAGATATCCCTCTATTTTATTGTGCACGATTGATAATAAAATCATTTCTTTTAAGTGGTTATCCAAATTGTCTAATACCTGACAAAATAGTACGAGTCTCCGTTAAATCATTGTCATTAACATGTGTGGCAACAATTCTTCAAATGTATCCACAAATCTTCTTGAAATATCTGGAAAAAAATCAGTCACCTGCTCACAGGGCAAAAGATACCAAAAATAAACAACAAATATCAGATATTTTGTTGTTTAAAGATCATGCAGATCCACAGCTTCGAGGAGCAGTCAGAATAATGGTTGGAAATTTTTTAAAAGCAGTCTTGATTAGCAGTGGTGGTGATTATGATACATGGATTTCAAATAACAGTTTTATTAACAACGATGTTTTGCACATAAGAAATTTAGTGAATATCATTGTGACAGGACTAGAAGATGAGTCTTCAAATTGTTCGAAGCAAAGTTTACAGAGCTTAGGGGTTTGCTTAAAACACATTTTGGAATCCCAACAGAGTCTGTCAGCTGTGCCAATTTTAAATATTCTACCTGTGATTTCTAAAAATCCCTACTGGTTAATAAAAGTAGGTATCCGAATATCTGCAACATAAATTTTATAATGAATCACATTTCTTAGGCAACCTTGGTTGAAGTTGTAGCAGACTTACATTATGTTACAATACACCATGTTACTGGTACTTCAGAATTTCAAGACAAAGTGCTTTATAACATATTTTTTGAATTGTTAAAAGATGAAAATCAAAGAGTCCGATCTGCTTGTTCATCTGCCATTGTACAGTAAGTATTTTTTCCAGTATCTGCTTGTAAACTAATTTTCCTTCCACCACTTATTTTTTTGATTTGATCCTTTACGTGATTTTCCCATTGCTCATTTCCTTCTATAAGAAAATCTTTCATATATTTCCATGCTTTTTAATTTTGTACAGTATATGCAGGATACGAAGCAATGCATACAAATCTCTTAAGTGGTAAGAAATACGTTTAAATGGTAAAGAATAATAGCTCGATGACAACTAGAATCTGTATTTAAACTATAGAAAAAGCCAAAATTTCCAATTTTTCTTTTTGTAGATAATTTGCTTATTATCAAATTCAGTTCAAAGACGTTCTAACATTATTTCGCTTCATTGGGACTGATCAGTATCAATAGCAAATCATATGTAAATAACATTTCATACATACAAGATTCCTTTTTGATATCTGGTATTAATTTGTGGTATTATATTTGATATTTGAAATTTATTTTACATATATTTAAATAGAAGACACACATGTTAAGTCAATTCAACAGGTTGAAATTGTTAATAATATTGTTTTTAATTATTAATATGGTGAAACTGTTTTGAGCAGTTTTAATAGAAACAGAAGCTACTTCTCGTAATTAGGGCTCTAGTTATACAGATTTTGTATATATCAGGTATGTAAATATGCAACAGGAATTTTTCTATAGAAAATACACGTTTATTGTATGAAAATGAAACAAAATATTTTATTCGAAGTATTGCCCATCGCTAGCTATACATTTTTCCCATTTCTCTGACAATTTGTGGATGCCACGCCAAAAAAACTGTTGCTCTTTTGAGGCAAACAAGTGTATGTCCCATCGATGTAAATAAGTAGTAATCGGACCCAAGTCTGGTGAGTAAGCCGCATGTGAAAGTATTTCCCAACTAAACGCCTCAATCGTTTCCTTGACCGGTTTTGCTGTGTGGGATGGTGCATTATCATGAAGCAAAATCACTTTGTGTTGCCTTTTTTGATATTCTGGTCGTTTTTCACGCAAAGCTTGATTTAAATCGATCATTTGTTGTCGGTAACGTTCAGTATTAACGGTTTTGCCAGGTTTAAGCAGCTCATAATAGATCACACCCTTTTGATCCCACTAAACACAGAACACAGAAAATGCTTTCTTCCGTCCATAGCGATTTGGTGTTGCAGTCGATGTCGATGGTTCGCCTGGAGTTATCTTTTATGCTTAGGATTCTTGAAATATATCCACTTTTCATCGCCACTCACAATTCGATGGAGAAATGACTTTCTTTTGTACCTGGCAAGCAGCATTTCGCAAGTGGTTTTTCGGTTTTCCTGCTGTCTTTCATTCAGTTCATGTGGAACCCATTTTCCCATCTTCTGGGTCTTTCCCATGGCTTTCAAACGTACGGAGATGACTTCTCGTGTTACATTTAATTGATCCGTGAGTTGTTGTTGCGTTTAACCTTCCAGTAGTCGCGCGAAAATTTTAGACATGTTTAGTCGCCCCGGTCTCTGAGACCAGGTAGCTTATAAATAAAAAGGTAATGCAAAAAACTATTTTTTTTTATTATAGGATCATAAAAAAAGGTTTAAGACTTAGTTTTATTTACAAAACTAGTTCAACAATTATTCGTTCACACATTGTAAATAAAACTTTTTTTTTATTTAAAGACAAACAACTTTGGATTATAAAGAAAATGTTAGAAGATAAAATAAATGAATACTCAAAAGTGGTAATTTACCATCTATAAAACATATTTATGCAAAAATAGTACATCTACTCATTTTGAAAAGCATTTTCCCTACATGAATTACAGATAGCAGTGATATGTTCCACACACATGTAAGTGCTGCACTTATAGCAAGAAAATCGCGTTTTTCTATTCTTTTTCCAGTCACAATACGAACATCTCCCAGGTGTGACATTAATTAATTTCCAACTAGTTCTTGTAGTCGCAGCTTCAGATTACGTGGAAGATTAGGCATACTAGCACGTATTTGCAAAGGTGGACCTATTAACCCATTAGCCATTTCCTTCAAAAAATTTCATCGTAATAGTTTTCTATCAGTATTATTAGAATTAAATATAACATTGGAATTAATAAAATGAAGAAAATCTTACCGTTGTCAAACTTTTTACCTAATAAACACTTAATAATTTTTATATCATAAATAGTCACCCCGGTCTGTCACACCGGAACACGCTGCCACTGGACAAGAGTTTACAATACAACGTCCATACTACAACTGTAATTAGAGGGCGATAACCTAGGAAGGTACTGAGGTGGTGCAATATTTTCGCCACCCCCATCAGTTTTTACAAGAAATAGAATACCGGCCCGGTCTCAGACACCGTGCGCGACTTATGGAAGGTTAAGCGTCATCCTCATCCAACAGTGCTTGCAATTTGCTATCTTCAAACTTTTTCTGTGGTCTCCCACGTTCTTCGTTTCTCACGTCAAAATCGCCACTTTTGAATTTTTTAAACCACTCAACGCGCTGTGATTTACGAAGAGCATACCCACCTTAAGCTTCTACAAGCATTCGAAGCGATTCTGCAGCAGTTTTCATCAAATGGTAACAGAAAATCAATGCTGTCCGCAAATCGTAGTTGCCAGGCACAAAATTCGACATGTTCAACGCTATTAAAAGCTATGTAACTAGTATTGTTGTGAGTTGATAATCTTTGTCAGATGTCAAAACAAGAAAAAGGCGCCAATGACGCGGTTTGACGGTAACTACATTGACAGCTAGAGCCATCTATGGGCAAATTCCGGTTTCATATGTACATACCTGGTATAATTAAATTTTTTATGTATTATGTAATTTACAAGATATTTACATGAATTGTTTAACTTATTTAACAGAGCTCTCTTTTCACTTTCCTCTAATGCAAGGTTTGGTGGATTTATTTTCACTGTTATAGTAAATGAAAAAATATTTTTAGATAGTAGCGTACACCAAAATTTATTTTGTTAATAAAAAATAAAGACAACAAATAAACAATATTAAGTTTATTGTGTATGTGGGTTATCTTCAAAAATAACTGATTAATAGAAAAATATTGTTTCCTCATAATAGAGTGATGTAAGCAGGCCAGCTAAATCTCCAGATTTAATTGCTTTTTCTTGTGAGATGCATGATCTGCATAAAGTTGTATTTTCTAAGCCTCTAGAAGAATACAACAAGCAATATTAGACCTAGTTGAGTCTTGAAAAAAATCTAAAGTTTTTCATTTTAAGAATGTTCTGAAATTTAAGGAACATTACTGGAAATCGAATACGGAAAGTAGTAATCCTGTAGCCAAGACGTAAGCAGGATAACAGAGGTTAAGCATTCGGGGGTCATTCTAGATATCACACTCATCTACATGTAGAAAATATAACAAATCGGCCATAAAAGCCCTCTGGGCGGGCAGACGGCTGTTTAGAAGCAATTGCTGGCTAAAACCCACAACGGTACATTGTCTGCATACTAAGGTGGTACTGCCAGTTGTTACCTATGCATCAGTAATTTGGTGATGCAAAGCCTAAACCGTGGCAATTAAAATCAAATTGGGCAAACTACAAACAGTGGCATCCCTGGGCATAATGGGGGCACTAATGACTAACAGCTACCACTAGTGATGGTGACAGCAGCCTACAGGCTCAGCATAAACAGCAATCCAGAGTCTCTGAGAAGGGGCTCTCATACGGAGATCTTCCAAAAATTACACAAAAATTGCATATTGCAAATGCAGTATACCCTTTAAGGCGATCATCTCCAAGGAGTAGTGGAGGGGATACACTGCTGTAAATCGAACAGGCTGATTTGGAAGTGTCTGGTATACAGAACAATCCAAAATGGGGTAGGAACTAGAACAGGTGCTCATGAATAGAGTGCAGGAACTGAAATCAGCATAAACCTAGGTCAATATGCCACCGTCTCTCAGCAACCGCAACTACCACCTGCACCCAGAACATGGTAGGAAGGCATTATGCATTATGCATCTAATTAGATCTGATAGTCAGGACCCAGCTGTCAGAGAAGGTCAACTCCAAAACTGTAGAAGACTACTTACTCAGAACAAAGTTACTTTGGAATAAGTACCGGAGCACCCGTGAATAGAAGACAATGAAAAGGCAGACTCACTAGCTAGGAGAGAAGTCCACTTGCTGTATAGCTTACAGCAGCCCCAAAGCACGTATAAAAGACCTTCTCAGAGAAGCACGCTGCAATCACTGGAAAGCACCGCCTGAATTGAGGTAGTCATGGCTGTTTATACAAAGAGAATAACAAAAGAAATCCTGAATCTCAACAAGAGTAACCTAAAACCTCTAACAGGGTTACTTACAGGTCACTGTAAGCTGAAGGAACATCTCAACACAGTGGGACTAACAGATGACTCTACATTCAGGAAGTTGTTACGCTATTTCGCGCATCGTTAAAATAAGGGGGCTGACGCCTGGGGGAATGTCATTTTGTGTAAGTAAGTCTTGGTCTAGCTGCCTCGAAGAGTGTCGTACGCCGCTCGTAACTGTTAAACTAAATTTTCCGTCGACGTGTCCTCAAATTTCACATTCGTGGTGATTTAGAATTGCGGTTTTCTAGCCGGATATAACGAATGCGGAATCTGTGAGTGCCGTTTTGGGGCTACTAATGTAAGGAACTCGTGGCTCTAGGAGTCGAGTCTTTTTAGTGGGTTAGATTGTGTGATCTCAAAGCCCCGCGGCCTCATATTCTCCGTTGTGGAGGCTTTACGTTGGGGATTACGTTACTACAGTAGCCGCGTACGTCGAAAGATCCGAAGTCAGAGCTACCGCTACTATCTCAATATCCGTTTCCAAATTTTGAAGTGAATAGTATCACTGACGTTAGTCTACACCTGTCGGCTGTTCTGGGCCCAAAATTTTCCATTTGACTGCGCAGCTTTGCCGGAGCGGATCCCCTCTTGTAACTGACGCTCCTGACTGGTTGTCTGCGTGCGGCGGAGAGCGACTTGGTGGAGGTTGTGGCCGTCATTCTCGAAGGAAGCACCCGGAAGGTCGGATTAAGTGACTCCTGTTCAATCTACCTTGACTTTGATTAATGGTGAGAAGCTGCTACTACAGGTAGCGTACCAAGATTGTGATATATGTAATTTGTGCAGTTCTGTTTATGATTGTCAATATTAAAAGCTATATACTGGCAACATTCGCCTTTGCTGTTGGTTTATAATATTTTATATGTCACATTTCATTTCTACTACCATTACCGGTATCATCATTTCATACTGTATTAAGATTGCTATTTATGCTGTGTTGTATGGGTAGTTTAGTACCAAATTCGGGTGGGTTTATTTTGAATATATGATACATAATTACCGAAGCCTATTTGTGTGTTTTATTCTTATCAAAAGAACAGTCTGGACCCAACGAGAATTTGGTGGTCTGTCTCGTTGGAATTTTATTATCTGCCTAGTCCTAGCGTGGACTACCTGGCGCTACGCACATTCCTCTTCAAGGACCCACAACCTTCTCCACTGGTCAGCTAGCTGCTGCTACACCTGAGGATGTCCAGGCCCACATATAGTGTTCGGCGATTTTAAATAGTAACAAAATGTAACATGGAAGGTGAAACCTCTTTTTATATATTCTGCCAATGCAAAGCACTGGGAGCAAGAAGACTTAAGATATACGGAATCCCTTTTTTGAAAACAGACGAACACCATACTATGCCACTCAAAAACATCCTGGACTGTGTGAAAGACACAAAACTACTTAAGGGAATGTAATCAACATAGGGGTCACAATAGGTCTACTTGGCCCCAGCGCAATGGATCTAAAAACACACCCATAGGGCAGAAGAAAAAAGAATCCTGTAACAAGTTGAACATGGCTTCCATTTAACTGAATCACTATCTCTTACCATTTAACAGATCCATTTGCAGTGCATTCTTCTCCTGAGTACACGGATCATTTGAAAATTCACTTGTTTTCTTTTCATTTTAAATATGTGTTTTATAAACTTCATTTGTTTTGTTTGTAGGGTTATACCATTTCTATATTTCAAACAGCATATTCCAAACGAAAGTACTGTTACAAACAAAGCAAAGTATTACAAAAAATTATACCTAACCAACTTGTTTAAGCTTGATCTAGAAACTAATTTGAATAAAAAAATGTTTGTAAAAAATATGCCGTTTCCCTTCGATTCCTTTGGTCAGGAAGTTGTAGATACAGTATGCCAATCACTCTCCAGAATCATTTCAAGGCTAAGCAATTGTTTATTAACATCTACATCAAAGTATTTTATTGTAAGTAACGAAGTATTTTATTTTTTTTTTCTCTCAACAAGCAAACATTTGTATTTTAGCATGGGTGTATAGAAACATTGTGCCTTTTGTCCGGTTCATATTCACCTACTGTTTATTCAGATGCTTGGAGTTGCTTTACCAATTTCAGTACAAAAGATCAGAGTATATCTAATAAAGAACTTACATTAAGCAGTTCGATGGGCTTATTTAACATCTGCATTAGTTTGCTGTGCAATGGAAATATAGGATATGACTTGAACTGCCACCTCAATTTATTGAAATTAGGGGGAAATTTGTTTTCAGGTATGTTCTTTTGTCTATTGATCCCTCTTTCATACAAACTTTAAGAGATTTACGCTGAACAGGCATATCTACGCAAAATCTAAAGCCCAAAACTGATCTCACATTAGAAGACACCAATCAACTGTGGGATATGTTCACAGACAAGAATCTGTCCACTTTAACCGAACAGTTTTTTAACCATGTGTTGAAGCTGCTCAACATTTTTTGCCATGTAATAGATGAAATGGTACCTATGCAACCCCAAAGCAAACCTGTGCTACCAAACTTACCTACTCCTTCCACGTTGTCCCCTATTAAAAGGCGAAAAAGTGATTTGAGCGAAAGAACTAAAACTATATCACCTGGAAAAGGTTCTGAAAAAGATGAAAAGGGTGAAAAAAAGAATGAAAACGCAAAATCCAATTTGATGGGGTATTTTGCTAGCATACCACATTATCTGAAAATATATGATTTGCTTAAAACATCATACACAAATTACAAGGTAAGTTGCTTAAACTTTTAAGGCAATTTTTATGTTTGATGTGTGTTATAGACGACTTTAGATTCTGAAGCATCAGAGAAATTTCTGGACCTTTTGAGAACTACATTAGAAACATTATCACAACTTCTTGAATTGGCAACTTTACTAGAATCAGGAAGGATCTCTGAAGAAATATTAAATTATTCTCGGTGTACATTTAATTTGGAGCCTTCATCTACTGTTGGATGTGTGCAGCAGCTGCTAAAAAGTTTGTTTGGCACCAACTTGACTTGCAATGCATCCGATATTCTTCATGTTTCTACTAGCAATGAGCAACAGAAGGTCAATATCAGTAACGTTGCTTAGTTCACTTTTAACATTTGCCATTCTTCAGGAAGAAGACAATGAGGGCTTGTTTTATCATAGTATTTTTCAAAAGCCATACAGTGATGTATCACTCTGTATACAGAGTTTCCACAACTCCAGCAAGGTAGACCGGGACGGAGATAATATAGTGATGGGGTATTTGCATCGCAAAGAAAATAAGAAATCCTCGGTATTGCCCAGAGGAGCTGATAAAATTTTGGCTAATTACATTCGCCTGTTTGAACCTATGGTTATAAAATCTTTGAAGGTCAGTATTACATTATTTCTTCTCCTGTGCTAGGCAGAAGTATTTTCAATAATTGATATTTTGGAGTAAATTCAGAATGAATTATACCAAGAAGATTTCAGTTAGTATGCAAAGTAAACATACTAGCGGTTATAATACTAAACTAATTGGCATAATAATTTAAACAAAACATTATAAATTAACCTTTCAGAAGAATGTTGACAGAAAATATAAAAAGCATTTTTTTTCAAGTCGATTGCGTTTGTCAGATTAACATTACAAGTGTTATACATATATTATACATTTGTAATTTGTTGGACAATGATTACAGTGAATTATTTATGTATGATCGAGGATTAGCTGATCAAGGCTAACAGTATTGCCTTGGATAGTCTAAGTAAATGATCGTAGTTGTTGTCCTCTGCGGATATTACATCTTGAGGAAGCTTTCTCTTAAGTCTTACGTGGATGTTGCGCTGACTAAGGTTGTAGTATAGTGCTCCGACACTTTCATAAAGTTTTTGGGGCTCATGGTAATATAGTTTTGGTTTGGCGATAAACCCAGTTCGTGATGCAATTCTGTGTTACGAACGTACCATGGGGCGTTTACTGCAATACGGAGTACCTTGTTTTGGAACCGTTATATCTTCGAAATATTGGTTTTGAATGTATTACTCCAGACAGGGGAGACATAGAGTGCTAGGGATAGCAGTAAGGATTTGTACATAAGAACAGTGCATTCCGGTCGGAGCGGGGTTTTCCAATTTATTAGCAGGTAAAGTTGTCGTAGTCGATTGTGGCATTGTATCCATTTTTGATTGATGTGATAAATCCAACTCAGTCTTGTATCTAGATGTACACCGAGGTATTTGATTGCGGAATCTTTGGGGTTCCAGCACAGTTCCATTGTTGTTGAAGGAGAGCGGATCAACTATTGTTCTTAACTTAAAGATTTTACATTAGTACTTGGATGGGTTGATTTGGATATTCCAGCTTTTGAGCTACTTACAGAATTTGTCCGTTGCAGTTTTTAATTGCTTGACTGCCGTTTCTAGGTCTGTGCTTTGTGTAACAATAGCTATATCGTCAGCAAACATTGCTATTGACGCAGGAATGTCAGAGGTGTAGATATTGAAGAGGAGCGGGCCAAGAATACCCCCGTACGGCTTTAGTTTTGGAGATGGTAGAGTTTACTTTGACAGCAAATGTGCGCTCTTCTAAGAAGAAGAAGGCAACTTGTTATGTTCATTTTAAAATGTACCGTTTTATATGAATTGATTTCTTAATTTGTTTGCCGCTTCGTTAGAATCAATAACGTTATTTTAAATGCAGTCTTATTTTGGGTTACCATTTTCGCTATTTTGTTTTGTCTTGAAAACTGAGTTATGGAAGGCCGGTTCCCTTAAACCTTGACAGGTTCTTTTGTGTCAAAATTGCAGACTCTTGTTTTTTTTCTCCGCGCTTGACCTCGGACGCTTCCGAGAACTCACGTGTTAGAAATTCCTTCCAGAACTTTTGCATAAGATTTCGAAATGTGGTGCAATGTTTTTGGATAATCGAGATACCTATTCCGTTTTTACGGCATCTCTTATTGTGTCTTTGGTGTTGCTGGTGTAGGAATTTTGCAAGCTTTAAATATATAGGAGGAGGCACAATCACGGTAAGTTCCGTTCCCGTAAGCTGTTGGCTTCTCGGCCTTCCACGAGGACCTACACAATCAGCTGGATTTGGAAGGTGGCGCCCACTTATTTTGATTCACCCTGTACACAACTAAAGATTTTCTCCCATAAGCGATTTTCACGAACTCCCCCTATTCCTCTGAGCTAAGCTGTAGGCCCTTTTCCATCTGCTTGTTTACGGGTCGTCGAAAGGGCGCGATTGGCCCGTAATAAACTGCTAGTATATATCTAGGTATGCCATATTTTAGTAATTTTTTCTCGAGGCCTTCGACCCAGACCCTGTCAAATGCCTGAGTATATCTAGGAAGATTGCAGTGGTGTAGCATTTGTTTTCGATTCCTGTTTCGTTTAGTTCGCTGATTCTTTGTACAGAGTGACATATGGGAAACGGACGTTTTTAGAATGGCTAGTATGAAGCTGTAAGTGGTGGTAGCGAGATGCGGTTAGGGACATTCGCTTCGAGGTGGCTTACCGTTTTAGTTACAATGGAACAGTGGACGATAAAGCCGTACGATACGTTTGTTCTAAATGGTGAATTTGTCATTGCAACACAGCGGATCTTTCGTCGCCATTTTAATGGCGCAGTTCCAAGCCGCAATACGATCCTGCGATGGGTTGAAGGTTTCAGATTAAACGGAAATATTACAAAGAAAAAGCCGCCAGGCCCTAGAAGAAGTTGGAGGACACCAGAAAACATCGCCAAAGTCACAGAGGCAATCATGAGGAGCCCCAGTCGATCGGCACGTCAACATGAACGCGAGTTACAGACAAACCGTGAATCTGTGAGAGAAATTTTACGTTTTAGCTTAAAATGCATCCATACAAAATGCAGGTGGTTCAGCAGCTCAATGTGAGGGACTACCCACAACGACGTCGCTGTGCCTATGCAAGTGGTGTTTGAAGAAGACCCAAATGCAGTAGTGATAATGAGCGATAAAGCTCATTTTCACTTAAATGGTTCGGTAAATAGACAACACTTTCGCTATTGGGCGCCTGAAAATACTCGCAACACCTATGAAAAACCTCTCCACTCTGAGCGTGTGACAGTTTGGTGTGCAGTTGTCGTTTTTGGTGTAATCGGACCGTTTTTTTTTAGGAGAACGACTACGGTGACGGTGAACTCGAATCGTTACGTTCACATGTTGAATAGGTTTTTTCGACCAGAACTTCAAAGACGACGAATAAACATAAGAAATGTTTATTTTCAACAAGATGGTGTCACAGCGCACACTGCCAACGCATGGATGGCAGTTATGAGGAACATGTTCCCTGAACATCGCATTTCGCGTTTCGGCTACGTGCCCTGGCCCCCAAGATCACCGGACTTGTCGGTCCTCCTGTGATTTTTTCCTGTGGGGGGTACTTAGAAAAAGTGTTTATGTTCACAAACCCCGTAATTTAATGGAGTTGAAAGATGCCATTACAGAAGAGGTGCATTTGATTGAACGAGAGCTGTTAGCCAAAGTTATGGATAACTTCGGGCACAGACTTGAAGTGTACATTCAAGAGGATGGCCGTCACCTGAGTGACATAATTTTTCATACCTTCTTCTTCTTCTTCTTCTTTGTATAGGCCAATGGCCTGTTAATTACCTACAATGCAGTAGGTTCTAACCTAACCTAATTGTGTTAAATCAAATGGTAGATGTTGATTTTTCGTTTTGTAAAATAAAATAACTTTTTCATCAAAATCAACTGAGTATACTTTCATCTGAAAAACGTCCGTTTCCCGTCACCCTGTAGTTGGTGGCAGGTCGAGTGTCCTTTTTTAAAACCAAATTGAAAAGTTGGGAGGATGTGCAGTGTGTCTACCATTTTAGCAAGGCGAGTGTGGATAACTTTTTCTTGAAGTTTAGAGAAGATAGTTAATAGGCTAATGGGTTGGTAGCTGCTCATGTGTTTTTTTATGTTTTTCCAGTCTTGGCGAACATAAGGACATGAGCATATTTCCATGTTCTGGAAAAGTAGCCTATTCATAGGCATCCATTTATCAGAGAAGCTAGATATGCCAGGCATTTACTAGTTAGATGTTGGAGGACCAAGTTGGGAATTAGGTCAGGGCCAGGCGATTTACGTTTAGATAGTACGGCTATAATTTCCCTGTTCTAAATAATGGGCAAAGGCTTCAGCTTTTTTGTTATCGGTGCAGAGGGTATTATTAGCCGATTTGAGTGTAGGCAGCTCTTGGGGGATTTTTAGGATTTTTCTGGTGGTTTTCCACATCCCTGGGCCACCGGGGCCGATGTTTTCAATGTGCTTATGGTAAGATTGAATTCTGTAATCATCCAGCTCTCGCTTTATGTGATGTGTGATGTTATTCAAAAGCCTTTTGTCAGACCCTTCGAACTTGACTTCGATGTGGGATTAGGTTGATTATACAATGCAGGGGGGGAAGGTTATAGTCGGGGCAGCGATATCTGGGTGCAGTTGAGGCAGCTACTTTTACTGTATCAGTTACTGATGTGGTGGTGGTGGAAACAGTTACATCAATGTCTTCTAGATTTCTCAGAACTCTCGGTTTTGTGAGGTTATGGTCCAGACTTTCTTGGAAGAGATCCCAATTGATCGGCCCATTAACTAGTAGAGCAGGGGGTGGCTTGGGTTTGGGTGAACTGAGAAAGGATATAAGCACAGATAGATGGTCAGAGTTTAATTCAGTGATTACGTTTTGGGTGATTTGTTTGGAAACAACAAGGACAATATCCAGTATGTCCGGCTGGTGGTCAGCTCTATACAGGAAGTAGGTGTATCGTCTGGGGTCAGAACTTGAAGTGAGTTGTAGAGTAATGCTCTGTAACGGTCCGTCCACACGGCCACGGGTGCCTGGTTTCAACTCAGAGCCAGTAGTTCGTAATAACATACGGAGAGACTGCAATGGTTATAACAGAATTTAACTGTTACAATAAACGAAAAATACACTGCTCAAATAAATTAGGGGAACGCTTCTTTAGCCGTGCATAATTTTTCAAATTAAAGACAGACGCAAGTATCAACTTTAGTATATTGTTCTTTCAACATTACTTAACAAGATAGAAACAATAAATATGCTCCAATTAAACGGTTTTCTTGAGCAACACCAAACTATTGAGAAGACTACCAAAATCGAAATGTGTTTTATCACTTAAAATGTAATAGAAGTTCTGTTAAAGTCCGAATATCAAGCTTTAGTAGCGCGTGTGCCCTCCATTAGCTTCAATAACAGTCTGGCAACGTCGAGGCATGCTGCGAATAGGACGTCTTAACATGTCTTGTGGTAGATTTCGCCATTCTTCCACAAGGACCTCAGCTAACCCCTGAAGAGTCTGAGGTGCAGCAGGACGCTTCCTAATGCGCCTGTCGAGTAAATCCCAAACGTGTTCGATGGCATTTAAGTCTGGACTCATGGCTGGCCCCCACATCACTTGGATCTCTTGTTCCTGGAGGAAGTTTGTTGTTAAATTAGCGGTATGAACCCTACAATTATCCTGTTGTAGGATGAAGCCATCGCCGAAATTGTTCGCAAGTGGCACAACATGCTCTTGAAGAATCGTCTCAACATAAATTTGTGCGTTGAGAGGTTGGAGACCGATAACCAAGCCTGTGCGACCGCCTATAAAATACCTCCCACACCATGACAGATCCAGCTCCGAATCGGTCCACTTCCTCTATACAAGCCACAGCGTATCGCTCTCCAGGACGTCTGTACACTCGCATACAACCATTGCAAAGAGTTAGACAAAACCGCGACTCGTCTGTAAAAAGTA
>JABXWE010036198.1:0-21853 GCA_014611495.1 Limonius californicus
TCTGGGGTTCAACTCCCGGTACTGGAACATAGGATTTTTAAAGGCTGTTCTCCGTGGCAAGGCAGTTGCAAATAAGTGAGGAATTTACACATTCCGTGTTTCGGAACCCACGTTACGCTGTAGGTCCTCTAGCTCTGAGGTACTTTAAAACCCGCAACACAGGTACAGGAGAGAAGAGCCTCGCAATAAAATTTAAATATATTTCATATTAGTAAATGGAAAAGAAACATTTTACTGTTAATTGTTCCAATTTAAGCGACTGTTAAGACGGTCGTGGACTAGAGGTCAGCTGGTTAGGTTTCTACGCTCTAGGTCTGAGGTTCAATTCCCACTACTGGAACATAGCAGTTTTAACGGCTGTTCTCTGTGGCAATGCTGTTGCAAATAAGTGAGGTATTTACACATTCCGTGTTTCGGAACCCACGTTACGCTGTAGGTCCTCTAGCTCTGAGGTACTTTAAAACGCGCAACACAGGTATAGGAGAGAAGACCGTCGCAATAAAATTTAAATATATTTTAAATTAGTAAATGGAAAAGAAACGTATTACTGTTATTTATTCTAATTTAAGCGACTGTTGAGGCGGTCGTAGGCTAGAGGTCAGCGGGTTAGGCTTCTACGCTCAAGGACTGGCGTTGAATTCTCAGTACTGGAACATAGGATTTTTAACGGCTGTTCTCCGTGGCAAGGCAGTTGCAAATAAGTGAGGTATTGACACATTCCGTGTTTCGGAACCCACGGTATGCTGTAGGTCCTCTAGGTCTGAGGTACTTTAAACCGCGCAACACAGGCAAAGAAGAGAAGAGCCTCGCATAAAATTTAAATACATTTCAAATTAATAAATGGAAAAGAAACGTATTACTGTTATTTATTCTAGTTTAAGCAACTGTTGAGGCGGTCGTGGGCTAGAGGTCAGAGGGTTAGGCTTCTACGCTCAAGGTCTGGGGTTCAACTCCCGGTAGTGGAGCATAGGGTTTTTAACGGCTATTCTCCGTGGCAAGGCAGTTGCAAATAAGCGAAGTACTTACACATTCCATGTTTCGGAACCCACGTTACGCTGTAGGTCCTCTAGCTCTGAGGTACTTTAAAACGCGCAACACAGGTATAGGAGAGAAGACCGTCGCAATAAAGTTTAAATATATTTTAAATTAGTAAATGGAAAAGAAACGTATTACTGTTATATTTTATTCTAATTTAAGCGACTGTTGAGGCGGTCGTGGGCTAGAGGTCAGCGGGTTAGGCTTCTACGCTCAAGGTCTGGGGTTCAACTCCCGGTACTGGAACATAGGACTTTTAACGGCTATTCTCCGTGGCAAAGCAGTTGCAAATAAGTGAGGTATTTACACATTCCGTCTTTTAGAACCCACGGTATGCTGTAGGTCCTCTAGGTCTGAGGTACTTTAAACCGCGCAACACAGGCATAGGAGAGAAGAGCCTCGCAATAAATTTAAATACATTTCAAGTTAATAAATGGAAAAGAAACGTATTACTGTTATTTATTCTAGTTTAAGCGACTGTTGAGGCGGCCGTGGGCTAGAGGTCAGTGGGTTTGGCTTCTACGCTCAAGGTCTGGGGTTCAATTCCCAGTACTGGAACATAGGATTTTTAAAGGCTGTTCTCCGTGGCAAGGCAGTTGCAAATAAGTGAGGAATTTACACATTCCGTGTTTCGGAACCCACGTTACGCTGTAGGTCCTCTAGCTCTGAGGTACTTTAAAACCCGCAACACAGGTACAGGAGAGAAGAGCCTCGCAATAAAATTTAAATATATTTTAAATTAGTAAATGGAAAAGAAACGTATTATTGTTATTTATTCTAATTTAAGCGACTGTTGAGGCGGTCGTGGGCTAGAGGTCAGCGGGCTAGGCTTCTACGCTCAAGGTCTGGGGTTCAACTCCCGGTACTGGAACATAGGATTTTTAACGGCTATTCTCCGTGGCAAGGCAGTTGCAAATAAGTGAGGAATTTACACATTCCGTGTTTCGGAACCCACGTTACGCTGTAGGCCCTCTAGCTCTGAGGTACTTTAAAACCCGCAACACAGGTACAGGAGAGAAGAGCCTCGCAATAAAATTTAAATATATTTTAAATTAGTAAATGGAAAAGAAACGTGTTGCTGTTATTTATTCTAATTTAAGCGACTGTTGAGGCGGTCGTGGGCTAGAGGTCAGCGGGCTAGGCTTCTACGCTCAAGGTCTGGGGTTCAACTCCCGGTACTGGAACATAGGATTTTTAACGGCTATTTTCCGTGGCAAGGCAGTTGCAAATAAGCGAGGTATTTACACATTCCGTGTTTCGGAACCCACGTTACGCTGTAGGTCCTCTAGCTCTGAGGTACTTTAAAACCCGCAACACAGGTACAGGAGAGAAGAGCCTCGCAATAAAATTTAAATATATTTTAAATTAGTAAATGGAAAAGAAACGTGTTACTGTTATTTATTCTAATTTAAGCGACTGTTGAGGCGGTCGTGGGCTAGAGGTCAGCGGGCTAGGCTTCTACGCTCAAGGTCTGGGGTTCAACTCCCGGTACTGGAACATAGGATTTTTAACGGCTATTCTCCGTGGCAAGGCAGTTGCAAATAAGTGAGGAATTTACACATTCCGTTGTTTTCGGAAACCCACGTTACGCTGTAGGCCTCTAGCCCTCTGAGTACTTTAAAACCCGCAACACAGGTACAGGAGAGAAGAGGCCTCGCAATAAAATTAAATATATTTTTAAATTAGTAAATGGAAAAGAAACGTGTTGCTGTTATTTATTCTAATTTAAGCGACTGTTGAGGCGGTCGTGGGCTAGAGGTCAGCGGGCTAGGCTTCTACGCTCAAGGTCTGGGGTTCAACTCCCGGTACTGGAACATAGGATTTTTAACGGCTATTTTCCGTGGCAAGGCAGTTGCAAATAAGCGAGGTATTTACACATTCCGTGTTTCGGAACCCACGGTACGCTGTAGGCCCTCTAGGTCTGAGGTACTTTAAAACGCGCAACACAGGCAAAGAAGAGAAGAGCCTCGCAATAAAATTTAAATATATTTCATATTAGTAAATGGAAAAGAAACATTTTACTGTTAATTATTGTTCCAATTTAAGCGACTGTTAAGACGGTCGTGGACTAGAGGTCAGCTGGTTAGGTTTCTACGCTCTAGGTCTGAGGTTCAATTCCCACTACTGGAACATAGCAGTTTTAACGGCTGTTCTCTGTGGCAATGCTGTTGCAAATAAGTGAGGTATTTACACATTCCGTGTTTCGGAACCCACGTTACGCTGTAGGTCCTCTAGCTCTGAGGTACTTTAAAACGCGCAACACAGGTATAGGAGAGAAGACCGTCGCAATAAAATTTAAATATATTTTAAATTAGTAAATGGAAAAGAAACGTATTACTGTTATTTATTCTAATTTAAGCGACTGTTGAGGCGGTCGTAGGCTAGAGGTCAGCGGGTTAGGCTTCTACGCTCAAGGACTGGAGTTGAATTCTCAGTACTGGCACATAGGATTTTTAACGGCTGTTCTCCGTGGCAAGGCAGTTGCAAATAAGTGAGGTATTGACACATTCCGTGTTTCGGAACCCACGGTATGCTGTAGGTCCTCTAGGTCTGAGGTACTTTAAACCGCGCTACACAGGCAAAGAAGAGAAGAGCCTCGCATAAAATTTAAATACATTTCAAATTAATAAATGGAAAAGAAACGTATTACTGTTATTTATTCTAGTTTAAGCAACTGTTGAGGCGGTCGTGGGCTAGAGGTCAGAGGGTTAGGCTTCTACGCTCAAGGTCTGGGGTTCAACTCCCGGTAGTGGAGCATAGGGTTTTTAACGGCTATTCTCCGTGGCAAGGCAGTTGCAAATAAGCGAAGTATTTACACATTCCATGTTTCGGAACCCACGGTACGCTGTAGGCCCTCTAGGTCTGAGGTACTTTAAAAGGCGCAACACAGGCAAAGACGAGAAGAGTCTCGCAATAAAATTTTAAATATATTTCAAATTAGTAAATGGAAACGAAACATATTACTGTTATTTGTTCCAATTTAGACGACTGTTAAGACGGTCGTGGGCTAGAGGTCAGCTGGTTAGGTTTCTACGCTCAAGATCTGAGGTTCAATTCCCACTACTGGAACATAGAGGTCTGGGATTCAACTCCAGGTACTGGAATTGAACCCCAAACCTTGAGCATAGAAACCTAACCCGCTGACCTATAATCCATGACCGCCTTAACAGTCGCTCAAATTGGAATAAATAACAGCAACACGTTTCTTTTCCATTTACTAATTTGAAATATATTTAAATTTTATTGCGAGGCTCTTCTCTCCTACAGCTGTGTTGCGCGTTTTAAAGTACCTCAGACCTAGAGGATCTACAGCGTAACGTGGGTACGGAAACAGGAAATGTGTAAATACCTCACGCATTTGCAATTGCCTTGCCACGGAGAACAGCCGTTAAAAATCCGATGTTCCAGTACTAGGAATTGAACCTCAGGCCTTGAGCTTAGAAGCCTAACCCGCTGACCTCTAAATGACCTTAAATTGCTTGCAAGTTTAGTATATTGTGGGATTTGTGACTGCATGATGTAATATTTCTTAGCTTCACTTTAATATGCCTTTACCGCAGGAAAACTGTACAGCATATACATTTATTATTATGAAGTTTTCACAGGCCTTAGAGGCCCATCGCTTTCGGTGCGAGAGAAGGCTAAGTTAGTTTGTGCAATACACAACAGGGCCCGATTCTGCGAGTTTCGGTGTTGGTGCGAACCATACAGCATATACATAATTATTCTAATTATTACTTTTACGGGTGCAAGTAAAGCAATATTCTCCCTTTTTTGCAAACATAATATATTTTTTTGTCGCTTCAATGTGGGGCTCATATGTAGGTCCCTCAATAAAACCACGTAAAAATATATTAAGATATTAGAGGTTATTAAACAACGACTATGACTAAAAACTATGCCAATGGGAACGATGTACCTTTTACTTTCTTTAAGGAAATAACATCAATATTTTCATTTGGTTCTAGTAAAATGTTTTTCCAGGAGGATCCTTAGAAATCTAATTTTACAGATCTGCATTTTATTAGTTATCATTATACAATTCATTGCAACCCGATGAAATTTAACGGTTCGGGCAAACTAAAATGTAATATTTTTATTGTTCTTCCGTGTATCGTTATTTTTAGAATAACATATGAATGTGATTCTTATGATGAATTAATTTACTTTTTTTAAAGAATTGTAGAGTTGCCAAAGTCGTCACTCACTTCTCACCCAGCTTATTCCAGTTCAGCATATTTCATGCTATACAACAGGTCTGACATACCTCACCCTTTGAAGATATCATACTCCAACTACAACTAAGACACCACAAACACCCTGGGAGAGTGGAGTGCTCAGGATTCGAACCTGAGCGACTTTAGTAGAATAACTCTCAGATCAAGCGTTTCAGCCTCTACTCTACTACAATGCAGTTCCAAATCTGTAAGCATATAGTTCTGTTGCTTTCCTATCAAAATATATTTCGGAGCCCTCTAATCTTTGTGGCTGGGGTCCTCGTTCGCTTCGCTTTTCCACCTGGGATATAATGAAAGTTTTGGGACTGCAAGTGAGGGATTGTTTTATACGTTAAACGTAACATTTTCTTATTAGTGTAAGCTAGAAATGCTAGAAATATTTTAATTTATGCTCGTTTTCCATGACGCGTTATTGATTTTAACCGCGAAATTTCCATAGAACTCGTATATTGATGTTAACAATATTTGCTGAATAAAATTAATTCGCATTGTCTATAAATATAAACAGTACAGGAAACAATGCAAATGAAAACGTTTATTTCGTAAACCTTTGTTACATTCAAAATATCATTGTATTCTAGCTCGTCTTAAGTAAATTATTATTGCATTAAGAAGGTTTTTTGCGTCTGTGAACCCATCATAATATCCCTTTTTCTGCATAGGTTATTAAATAACAGAATAGATCTTATGGATTTTCAATCAAAGAATCGTTTTATACACCTGCTTGCAGACCTACAACGAATTACAAAATTAATGTAAGACAACATTCGCCAGACATAAAAATATGTTTATTCTATGTATATGTGGTTGTGAAAAATATTAACAAATTAGTTGTCATGAAGATGTTTGAACATTTAAAATTTTGAAACGAAATATTTAACCTATAAATTCGTTCATTGCCAATATTGCCAGCTGTAATTAATTCGACGTATACCTATATAATCATATAATGGTGGTCTATGACTTTGGGTTTTGGGGTCAATGCATACTATTACAAATTCGTGTAGTTTCATTTTAGTTATTAATTTTCGGCTTCGTCTTTAAATCTACTAGGTATTGGTTATTAATATTATTAATTTATGATGATTTGATTGCGTAATTATTATTCTTAATATTATAAAATTTACAAATGGGATGTCCACAATCTAGTAAAAGTATTACTAGTCAAGGTATTAGATTGGTTGTTGAATAACGTATGCTCTTGGATTATAAATAACAAACTCGTATCAGTTTATGACAATTATGTCCTTAGAGAGAGTGCTGCCTCCAATTCCATAGGAAATATTATTTGCTTTGGACCAATTTTCCCAATTCTACCGTCCTGGAAGAAGGTGATACACTGAAAACTATTCAAGGCAAAAATATCCAAAGAAAACATATACGGAAAAAATCTCCATGGTGAAAATAACCCAACTTATACCTAATCCTGTAGTTTAATCGAAATATGGTACTATTTATTTTCGCTTCTTTATTAAGACAGAATAAAATTGGGAGCTCTTAATATACACACTTTTTTGTAATACCACGCGAAGTACGAAGTTCTTTAACAATTAAGGTATGCAAGAATGTTTCATTTGAAATCGGAAAAATAGAATAATTTACCAAATTGGAAGAACATTCTGTTGCATATTAAATTATGGACGACTATGTTTGTAGTAATGACTTTAAATTCTATTTAATATCTAAATAAATTTTTAGTTATTAGTATTTCAGTAGACTCATTTAAATTCAAATATTTAAAAATAAAATTGAATTTCTCGTGCAAATTAGATGCAATAACAATCTTCAAGCTGTCTTGTCTTTGATTTATATTAAGTATAATGAGATTAAACATGTACAATATTGGTAAATAAATGTTGATTTTTAGTTAACTGCAAAAAGGTTTAATTATTGTACTTTAGTAGCTACATTTAATTCGACACTTGTTTTTGGTCGCCGGTTTCTTGAGCACGTGGCCGCTTATCTTCGTTCAACCGGTTATTTTACCTGACTGCGGACTTCGCACCCATCAAATAAGACGACACCCGACTATAGTACGTATTAATTTAGATTAATTTATGCCTCGGGAGGGTTTGGAAAATGCCAGTGATAATTTGCTTACCTTTTACGAGTATTGTGATAAATATTACTGATAAATAGTCAACGGATAATGCTTGGGCAGTTTGAATAAAAAATAAAAGATTATTTAAAGATCGTATTCAGGTTTAAGAGGCCACTAAAGTGACTCAATATTGGATAAAATTGGTTTTTTCTGGTACCGCGTAGTTACATTAATAGGCAACCATTCTAATTGGGATTTTTTCAGACAAAATATAGGACATTGTAATAATATGACAAAATTGTCAAAAAATCATATAAACTGATGATAAAAATTTGCTAAAGGTAGTGTACAAAATACGGTAAAATCAACCTACGTTTATGATACATGTGGACTTAATACAGCGCATTGTGTATACAATCCTAATGTCAATATTTACTTAAATTATTAGAATCAGAACAAAAACCAAAGACTGTACAACAAATCTATTTTGTAGGGTACCATAGGTCTCTGCTTTTCAAACTTTTTTAAAGCGCGACATCCTTTTGGCCAAAATGTTTCTCTCGGCCCCCCACTTGTAGTTCTCAACTTCAATCAGAATCAGCAGCTAAACGGCCAGCGGATGCCATCTATTACCAGGTAGCGTAATTTATTTATTTGTTCATCGTGTTTCCGGAAATTTCAACCACAATCGGGAGGGTGCTAGAAGGCACTGGTATAATCTGGAAAATTCATTTTGATTTATATAAGCAGCGGACCGCGATGAGATTAGTCATCATTTCAATTTGCTGTACTGCTGACTGTGTGTTGAGTGCAATAAAATTATAACAAATATTTAATGTTAAGTACGACATATACTCGTTTTGTTAAAATTGGATAAATTTTTAAAACGGACATTACAAGCTTCCGTCTCTGGCAATGACAAAAATGCAGAGAAAAACAGATTGTACAGCAATGAATATCTCAAATATGGTTTTACCGTTATTTTCTAGAAATGACAGTGCGTACTTGTCAAAAGAAAATAGGAAGTCATCAAAGTTATTTAGACATTTAAATACTAAATATTCAGACAAAAAAGGAAAGCCTGTGGAATTCTTTAAAATAAAGCTAAATTCTCTCTACAAGTAGCAAGCCACTTTTACATCAGGAACCACTATTGATGAAGAAGCATTACTATCAAGTTATCGAGTTACATGTCGCATTGCAAAAACCAGTAAGCCACATACCTACAACTGCTGAAGATCTGATTTTACCTGCAGCTGTTGAAATGGTTATGGAAATAATGGTTGGTGAAAAACACACTGACAATCTGAAAGCAATACCCCTCTCTGATAATACTA
Organism: Limonius californicus; assembly: GCA_014611495.1. Classification (NCBI taxonomy): domain Eukaryota; kingdom Metazoa; phylum Arthropoda; class Insecta; order Coleoptera; family Elateridae; genus Limonius; species Limonius californicus. The sequence goes on from JABXWE010036198.1 coordinate 8,652, forward strand.
TCCAAAGAAAAATAAGTGTCATGGCAGAACAGAGGTTGTTGAAAATATTAAGAAGTGCACGTATTTCTCATTTGTAAGATACAACGCTGGACGTGGTATTACCAAAGAAATTTTATTTTGTACTCCATTGTAGGTCAATACTACTGGAAAATGTTTATTCGCCATTTTCATGCAAAGTACGAATAAGTACGAGATTATCTGGGAAATATGCGTTGCTATATGCACTGATGGCGCCAAGGCTATTTATCACTGGACATCGATCTGGTCTTATTGTCATGTTAAAAGAGACAATGTCAAATGTTACGTAGTTATAATGTTTTTTAAATCGAAAAGCTCGTGCATCAAAATCTTTACCTTGTAAAGTGTATTGTGTTTTGAAACATGTCATTAGAGTGATAAATTCGATTAAGAGAAGAGCATGGTAGACATTTTTGTCGAAACTTCAGGTTGTTCAACAGAATGTTCTAAAAACGGATTCAGTACCCATCTGTGATTGTCATAACTGTTTTGGATTCCTTTGGGGAAATAGTCAGTGAGCTGTTGTTTTAAATTGTGCTAACTAACTTGCATGACTGCAAACAGTACTCAGAATTTATTATATTATCATCCTTAACTAAGTCTTCCATGAGTTCACTGGAATAGATCAAACCGCTTTTTTCCAACTGACCAGAAATTAAGTTTGAATTTGGAAATTATGTTCTCATATTCTGGTTTGTCATCTTGCGGGTACATCAGATGTTCCGCTTTTAACTGAAAAGCGCTCTTCAAGACGTTACCCCTCGAAAACCATCTTACTTCCAAAGAAAAACTTATTGAAATATTATGTGGTGGAATATGGAAACTAGCCTTCTTTTTACAGAGCGTAGATTGGACTAATTTTAGACTAAAAAAATGTAAAAATACCCCGAGCCTGCGGACAAAGCCATAAAGTGTTTGGTGCCATTTGTTACATCATATTTGTGCGAATTAAGTTTCACGCCTATAACTGCCATCAAACAAAAGTAAGAAATCGCCTCGAACTAATATTTTAAGTTTGATTTATTTTTGTTTACTTTGTGAAAGGCAGAAATAAATGTTTTGAAAAGGCATTTTGTGTTATTTTGGAAATCCTCTCGTGGCCCCCAAAGAGTCGTGACCCACAGTTTAGCAACCAGTGCATAGGCATTCGTTTTTACATTGGGTGCAGTTTGCTTGCCAGTGGTCAGGTAGACGTCTCTGAGCCCTGAAAAGAAAAGCGAAAGATATGTAGTAGTTGTTTTTATACAGTTTCTTAAATGAAGGTATTTGAAGCACCAGATAATATTACTTACAAAGATTTTGCCGAAGTATTGTAGAGGTTAATTACAGAGATATTGATGGGAAGCATGTTGTGTGTTCGTTATACACAATTTCCACTATAATTGATTTAAGTTATCAAAATTATAAAAATAATAATGCATGTAACCTGCACATACAGATATTCAGTTTTATAATAATATTTGAAGAATCTAATTTGTTTAAATATTCAACGAAGGTTGCCGCTAATAATTGGCATTTTATAATCCTAATCTATTACAATATTAAGGAGGAATATGTAATTGCAAACAGTAATTTTTGAGTTTGGAAGTTTAATGTACGTTGTAAACATGAACGTTAACATGAAGAACAACTAAAAGGTATTCAAAGGTACAAGGTTAATACCGAATGTTTGTTACGACATTGCTGATGTGCTGATAATATTTGCTTGGTGTATCCGTTAAACGTTAAACGTAATATACAGGAAATTAAAATAATATTATAATACTAGTCATTTTAAAATATATGGTTATTATCAGCAAAAATGTATTGTCAGAGATAATTATTATCTACTACTAAAAAAGAGGGAGCGGCATGGCGGATAGATACGAGTACTAGTCAAACAGTATTTAAAGTTAAGCAACAATCCGCACGGTGCTTACTTGTATGGGTGACCGAAAACCTGCGCTCACACACTGCTATCTTGGTTTGTAGGAGAGTACTTGTAGATTGTTTGTTGTTGTTGTTTCTGTCCTTTGACACTGCATCCTCTTGGGCCTATTGTACATCCTCTTCTGTCGCTAGTCGCTGTCAAGTAGATTCGACCCCTTTATGAGGTCTAGGAGTTTGTTGATCAGACTGGCCGACGGTTGTATCTCGTTGGGATTAATTCCCTTGAAGTTTTAATGTCATCTACAAGCTAAGGCTTCGCATTAGAATATTATGTGGGAGGCTGTTTCCAATTTGAGTCCTACTGTGTTGTAGCACTGTTTTGGTAGGTTTGTGGGGATGGTTGCCCAACATAGCTCTACTTTGTCTTTGTCAAGGTGAGGGTCTCCAGTGTTCCGAGTGTTTGGTTACGATCCATTCTTTAGCTGTTCCTCTCACTGCCCGCTTAGTTAGACCGAAAATCGACGTTTTGAGTGCTCAAAAAGTCACTTGTTCGAGCCGATGTGTGAGAGCTCGCATTGTTATGGTGGAGAATGACCAATCTTTGGCGGTTGGTTTTCCTTATTTCTGCATAGACTTGTGGCAAACGAATGGTTGTGTACCATTCAGAATTGACCGTTCTACGTTGCACCAATGGTACGGTTGAGACATGTCCAGTTTTCCGAAAAAACAGGCGACCATTTGCTTCGAAGTGCTTCGAGCACGAGCGACTATTGTTGGGTTTGGCTCGCCTTGGAAGACCCATACAGTCGACTGCTGTTTACCTTCTGGCTCATACGCGTAGAGCCACGATTCGTCACCTGTCACGATGGCACACACATGTTTTGAAGCACCGCGATCGAATTTTTTGAGCATTTCTTGTGACCAATTGGCACGAGCTTGTTTTTGAGCGATTGTCAAATTATGTGGGATTCAACGCGAACAAATCTTTTTTACGGCCAAATGTTCATGCAATATTGAATGTATGCTGGCATCAGTACTGCCCAAGGATACCTCATTCTCACGATAAGTCACATGACGATCTTGCAGTATCAGTTCACGCACCGCATCAATGTTATTTGGAACAACAACCAATTTTGGACGACCTTCACGAAATTCCTTGTTGAATGAACTACGGCTACGATTGAATTCGGTAAACCATCGATAAACACTGGTCCTTGATGGTGCATCATCGCCAAAAATCGAATTAAGTTCATCCATGTCCTCTTGTTGAGTTAATCCACGTCGAAAGTTGTAAAAAATAATCGCACGAAAATGTTTACGATTTAATTCCATTTTTTGGTCGATATGCATTTTTCAAGTTACTGTAAACAACACAAATAGCGCTCGTACGTCAAAACGTCCTGAGTACGTATACCGTCAAAAATGTCAAACTTTACGATAGAGATGAGAGTTGCCAGATGGCAGCACTAGGGTTGTCCAATCCAGAAATATAAAAGGCAACCCTCGTATATCTTGGTTTACTGTCGTAAACACCAGCTCCGGTTCCGTTGCTCGTGCGCGAACCTTTGAAATTATTCTGTTTCTGTCGAATCTAAGAAATAGCCCCCTTTATTAATTAAAAGAAACAATTTTGAAAGAGGAGCATTCTTCTTATTTGCCACGAGAAATTAAAATAATAAAGTTGTCCTAATAATCAAATAGCCTGATTTAGAAAAAGTTTCGTAATTCAGTGCTTCGAAATTTATTCAAATACCACATGTTGATTAAACTTCCTAAATGTTAATTTACTCTTTCACTGTACCCGATGCGGTTAATTGCATTGGCATTTTGGAATTAATTTGAGAGCATTTAAAATATTTCCTTACTGTTCTAATTCTAAAACGTTGTTTTACTGTAACAAATATCCGTGAAATTTTATACGTTCATTAAAATCTATCTATTTATAGAGATTTAAAGTTCCTTATTGCAAATGTAACATTCTCTTTAAATTCTTATTGTGTAATCGGCAATTTGTTTCAATGTCTTACAATTTGCTCTCGGTATTTTCAATATTTCGCAAAATTTGGACCGTTGTTACAAATAATGCAACATCGTCAAACAGCTTGATGTTCATAAATCACTCTTTAATTACATTTCTGAGAATTAAACGTTGAACAAGTTCATATACAGAAAAATCGTGGTTTAGCAACATTTATTCCTCGTTTTCCTACATGTCCTGCCATATCACGTATTGCTGTAGGCAGATGCCCCGGTGAGATGACTAGTGAAAGCTAACACATGAAGATGGAAGCGAAGCAATTAGTAGGGACATCCCATTTCTTGCAAAAAAGAAATGCCGACACTTCTTTTATGACCTAACAAATTTCGTACATCATTCCTTTGTACAAAACGGACGATAACAGGAATTCAGGAAATTGCAAAATAAAAGTAGCTTTTAACACGATTTCACTTTCATGCTACAAGTAAAACTTGCTGCAATTTCTATAATGATGGTGTTTTTACTGGTAATAATAAAATGAATCAGAAAATTTAAACCCAAACCCAAACGTTCTACATAATAACACCTTACGGGAATGCTTTAAGAGAGTCGTGATCGGAACATCCTTCGAAATACGCAGACCTTCATTATATTTTTTAATACAACCGAGATTTCTCGATTGACCTAGGGAACATCACAATATATCATTGTTATTCGTTGTTAATAATGTCGCGCCTATAATTTCGCTAAAACCTTTTTGTGATACTGTGTTGATGTAGCGTACGATGGTATTAATGATTTATACACGATTAGGTTATATATGGATGGATTTAAAATCCTAAAAATATTTTCACATAATGGTTAAATAAATGCAAACTTTGTATGTATGCTGGCTAAGGTTTATTAACTAAACAAAAAGTAAAGCAGTTTGGTTGGAATTTCTCATCTGCAGATTTACAAAATAAATAGTAATTGTAACAACATGCAAAGATCTTACAAGATCACAATTCTATCAAAATGATATTCTGGAAACATATTAATCTTCAGTTTTTAGATACCGTCTGTATTAACAAAATTTTTATGTAAGCCTAAATTGAAATAACTAACAGACGGAGATTTTATTAAATTAAATTTATTAAAGAAATAAAAATATTCATAGATACAATGATTTTAGAATGATCATAAATTAATGATCTAGATATAAAGTTATCAACGTGTTCGTATTTATAGAAGAAGAAGAAAAAAATAACATACGCGCATATGTTTAGTACATGTAAAAGTTACAGAAGATATAGATATAGACAGCTTGCTAGGTGTTGGGAAATTTCGAGGAAATTCTTTTGAAGTTGTAAGTGGATTTTGAATTGGGTGGGTGGAATTTCCTGAAGTGTGGATGTCAAACGGGACTTCATCTTTAGTTATTGGACGTGTAAGTTGTGGGTTGCTGGTAAAAGTGTGGAAGATGATTTAAGATTGTGGAATCTTCATGCTTAGTGGATTATTTAAATAATCCTTACCTGCAAGAGAATTTAGTTAGCTTCTGCTAATTATTTTGGTGTTTTACTAAATTCGTATTGGGTCTAGCCCAGATTAATTAAACACTTTACCACAAAATTTGATACGTTAACTGCTGCATGCTATGTGGAGTCTCGTGGAACCGTTTTCCGACCAACCAGCGTGTCTGGTTCACATATAGCTTCCGGTTTCTACGTGCTGTACAAAATTGGAGACAATTGGCGACCGATGGGAATGTTCAAACTTCTGGTGAACTTCCGAATACGTTGTCGAAAGGTGCCTACATGTGCTGCTAGTCTAGTTTGATACCATCCGCTGCCGCGTCCCGTATAAGCGTGTTCAGAAGGCTCCAGGAACAACATAGCGTACGACAAATGGTCTGACTTCCCAGTTTTCTCTGTTCTTTATCTTCGTGCGACCGTATGCAGGGAGCTCCGGTGAACTATAAATTCAGCTAGGCATGTTCTAGACTCAACGGAAAGCCGATAATGTGTATGATTTGTATTTTTAATTTTTTGGTATTATTTACCGTTATTATGCATTGGCGACTGGTCAGTTACCTTTAGTAAGTGCATCCAGCTTAATGTTTTTCCTGTTTTGTAACTGCACTCTAATATTGAATTAAGATTATGCTGTTGTTCCATGCGGCACAAAATTTGTAAACAAAGATTTTCTTGCGCACCAAATTCAGATCGCTGTCAGTTGTGGCTGTGTCTATTTTCACGACTACGGCACATTTGCAATTTAGACAATTGGCAAATTAAGTTGTTGATGAGTAAAATTCCTTGTATTATGGGACAATTATGCGGATTGATTAATAGCGAAAATCGATTCGGTTCGGCGCTACCGTATATATTTTACGCGTTGGTTAAGTTGACTTAACGCCAGGCCTTGCATCATTTCATCAGCTCCCGGAAACTCGTATTCGGACTTTAATTATTATTAATTTAGTTTTGTGGATTTTCGGAACCGTTTATTTTCAGATAGGGATTACGTCCGCTAAATTGCTTTCCTTGTCATACTTCATTCCTCTGGGAACTTTCCATCAATTCTATTTTTCTCAAATTATTTTGACTTGTTGTCTAAATCTTATAAAATAATATTGTAATTTACTTCAGCATTTTGTATTTTCTGTATTTACGCTGCAATTAATCTGTTGATTAATTTTGAGTCAGTTGTAAATTATGGTCTTACCTCAATTTTGTGCTACTCACTTAAGTATTTGATTTGTGGTTTATGTAGCTTAACTGATATTTACTGAATTCAGAAATATTGTAATTCCAGGCGTGGCGTATCGCAGACACGTCTCAACTTGAATGAACATGTTTTGCTATAAAACATAAATTAGGTACCATAGCCGGGTCACTGCTGACCCAAAACCATAAAATACTAATTATTTTGGAACTATGTTGATTTTAGTTTTGTTTATTACTGTTTGTGTTTCAGAACAGTATTTTGGGAGAATTTACAGAAGAAAAACAATATCGAAAAATTATTTTTAAAGTTACAAAAAAAAAACTGTATTTCGGGTCAATTTTGACCCGGTTTCAGTCCGGCAAAGGTTAATACTTTAATTGTCCGTAGATGCTCACTAGTACTGCATTTCCTTCTGAATCCGGCCTGTCCACCGGTTGATAAGGATCACGTTTGTTGGTTAAGCGGTTTGCTATTATTTTAGTTAACAATTTGTAGACTTGTGAGAGAAGACTAATCGGTCTATAGTTTTCAAGATTTTCTTTATCTCCCTTCTTGTGCAGCAATATTATAATCGCATTATTCTAGTTTTCGGGGATTTGAGATTGAATAGTTCACAGAGTTTAATTTTGAATATGTTTTCTCCCTCCTTTATCATTTCAATGAAATCCTATATTTGTTAGTATATTTTTTTAATCAAAACATAATTACACCTTATTACCAACTTTTCTATTTTTTTATTTGTTTTTTTTCCAAATATTATTAAAAAGAAAAACGCAAGTCACATAAAACCCGGCATACGTTGAAAGGTCATTGAACAACAAGCTCGAAAATGTCAAAATAGGAAACAAAATCGCATTATTATGTCACACTGTATATAAAAGTTACAGAAGGGAATCTGAGATAATTTCAAGGCAGCAAAATATTTTTAATTAGGGCGAAACTAAGATCGATTATTGTGTTTGGTAAACACAGATAAGATATGAAATACGTTTACTGTGTTTTATTTAATTTAATTATCTATATTTAAAGTTACCAATGCGCATTAATGGAAGGAGACGGCGTATCCAAAATAGAATTTCGTCATGTTTCTAGTAGATGCAAAGTTACTCGAAGGAATCCGAAACGATTTCAAGAAATCAAAAATAACTTAGGTAAAGTTACTGAATACAATCGATTGTTATGTTTTGTGTGTGTATTTTATAGATGCTCATATTGCGATAACCTCGCGTGGAGAGTTGTTGAAATAAAATAAATCAGCTGATTTGTATGTCTTCGAGTATATGAAATAGCCAAAAATTTGGTTGGGTAAAAAGCAAATTGATTAACACTTGTGTTAGGCTGTGGTATTTACCTCCTACAAATAATACTCCGTACAATATCTGGTTGCAAATAAAGGTTTTAAGCGAGAGCCAAGAAGTTTTTGGGAACGCTGAGGGTAAACGAGGTACTTTAGGTTGGTAAATGTCCTACGACAATGTTGTTATCAGCAGTGCGTCAGCTTTACGTATTTTGGTTTAATAACTTATTAATAGCGCTTTCAAATCTACTAATTGATAGCTAAGCGTTTATCCTCTACACTGGGGCAACGTGCAACGTAAGTGTTATCATTTGACAACATGCATGTATACAGGTTCTTTCAACAGCACGGAATAATGATTGTAGTAGCGTAATTATTAGTGCACACATACACACAACACAACCACCCTTGAAGAGTCTTGGCCTCTTCCACATCTGCCTGCCACCCCTGTCTATCCAGTGCTAAGTTGGTCCAGTTCCGCACTCTCAGTGTTCTTAGGATATTGGTAACATGATCGCGTCATCTTGTACGAGGTCTTGCCCAGGTTCCGCGCCCATCTGGAGCTTGTGTTAATGTTTTGCTGGCTACCCTTGTGTCAGGCATTCGCCATACATGGCCTATTCATCGTATTCTTTGCCCCTTAATCCATCCTACCAGGTCTTGTTCTTGAACGAGCTGTTTTAATTCATGGTTCATCCTCGTCCTCCATGCATTTTCATTTTCGTCATATATGGTATAGGCCCATATATATCTCTCAGCACTCTTCTCTCAAATCCATTCAGCAGTTCTTAATTTTTTTTGCGTTAGGGTCCATGTCTCACGTCCGTAACTAATCACTGGTCTTATAAGCAGTTTTGTAGAGTCGTAGTTTGCATGCTTTAGATATATTTTTTGTTTTTAATATGCTTTCGAGACCATACATACATCTATTTCCAGCTGCAATTCGGTTTTTAATTTCACTGGTCATGTCATTGTTGTGATTTACCGTTGACCCCAAGTATTTAAAATGATTGACCCTACCAAAGTGTTTACCCTCGATCTCTATATATTCATCTTCCCGTTGGGGAGTTCCCCGACTGTGGTTAGTATTTTAGTTTTATTTTCGTTCACCGCGAACCCCTTTGGTTTTCCAGATTGTTCTAATTGTGTATACATCTCCCTTTTGTCTCATTCGCTTTTCCCAGTATAATAATGCCGTCGGCATATGCAAGGATTTGCGACCTTTTATAGTGTAGTGTACCTCCAGGCTGTAGGTGTTCCCCTATTCCCTTATTGTAGCTTCATGTACCAGATTAAATAGGACAGGCGATAGTATGTCCCCTTGCCTGACACCCTGTGTAACTTGAAAATCGTGTGTTTGATCATTTCCAATCTTGCATCTACATATGGTATCCTGTAGCGTTGCCTTTGTCAGCCGAATTAGTTTTGTTGGTACTTTAAATTCTTTCAAAGCCTGCCATATAGATTTCCGTTTGACGTTATCGTATGCTTGTTTATAGTCAACATATAATTATATGACATCGATGTTGAACTCCCAACATTTCTCTAGGATTAATCTTAAGCCAAATATCTGATCTACTTTATATATTAATAATAATAAAAGGCAATTTCAACAGGTATTTATTTTTATTTTGGCTTTATACGTATTTCGACATACAATATGTCATTATCAAAGGCATTTAATGAGGTAAACATTTGTAGTTGCTTGGGTAACAGCACACTGGATCTTGGTTTTGGGCTTGGCTCAGGTCTTCTATTCCAAAACTTCCAATAGCGGGGAATTTATGAGCTCAATTTGCTCATTCATTAAAGGTGTGTTTGTTAAAGTGTGTTTGTGAATTTGAAAGGCCTCGAGTATATCCAATTTACGTTTATCATCACAGAAGTGTAAAAATGTTATTATATTATGTGATGTCAATGCATGATTGTGTTCTAATAAGTGTTTAGCATAGTTAGATTTTTCTGGGTGTTTATATTTGTATGAGCGTATGTGTTCTTTGTATCTGGTGTCAAAATTTCTAATTGTTTGACCTAGTTAGTTTTGATGTCACCAATATGTTTTCACAAATACCTCCTCAAGAGTGTATTCCTTTGTTAAATAATATTTTTATCAACAAAAATGTTGAATTAACAAAACGAAATGAGTTGATTCAATTATTCGAACTTTGTATTAATCAAAATTATTTTATTTTTAATGATAAAATTTATCTTCAAAAAAACGGTTTACCAATGGGAAGTCCAATTTCTCCACTTTTAGCTAATATATTTATGAAAATTTAGAAGATCGAATTTTTGAATCAAATCATTCTTCGAAAATTATATTTTGGTTCCGTTACGTTGATGATATTTTAGCATGTTTTAATAGTTCATTTGAGTTTATTGGTGACTTCTTAACGTTTATCAATACTCTACACTCAAACATAAACTTTACATTAGAAACAGAACAAAACAGATGTATTAATTATTTAGACTTAAACTTAAAAATTAATTCCGAAAACAAACTCGAATACTCTATTTATAGAAAACCTACACAACAGATATCACAATACCACAGGACTCATGTCACCATAAAACACATAAATTAGCAGCCTATAGGTCACTGATACATAGAGCTTTAACAGTTCCCCTAAGTAACACTGATTACACCAAAGAGATTTCGATTATTAAACAAATTGCACACAGTAATGGGTACCACACAAAACTGATAGACACACTAATCAAAAAGAAAGATTATAAATTAGCAATTCAAAAAATATATTCTAAAGACCACTCTGAAAATGGTAAATATATTTCAATTCCTTATTTCGGTGATATATCGGAGAAAATTGCTAAAATTATAATCAAATCAAGTACATTTAAAGTAAGTTATAAAACAACAAAAACACTTTCAACACCTTATTCAACGCAAAAGACAGAACTAACGATTTTTTAAAATCAGGTATTTACAAATTAAACTGTTCACATTGTAATTATGTATACATAGGTCAAACAATTAGAAATTTTGACACCAGATACAAAGAACACATACGCTCATACAAATATAAACACCCAGAAAAATCTAACTATGCTAAACACTTATTAGAACACAATCATGCATTGACATCACATAATATAATAACATTTTTACACTTCTGTGATGATAAACGTAAATTGGATATACTCGAGGCCTTTCAAATTCACAAACACACTTGAACAAACACACCTTTAATGAATGAGCAAATTGAGCTCATAAAATCCCCGCTATTGGAAGTTTTGGAATAGAAGACCTGAGCCAAGCCCAAAACCAAGATCCAGTGTGCTGTTACCCAAGCAACTACAAATGTTTACTTCATTAAATGCTTTTGATAATGACATATTGTATGTCGAAATACGTATAAAGCAAAAATAAAAATAAATACCTGTTGAAATTGCCTTTTATTATTATTAATATATATAATATATGTTTAGTCCTAAAGTTTGGATTTTGAACAATTTCTTCAAGCAACTGCTGACAGAAGTGGAAATGTTGACGGAAATCGTGTGGCAACAAGTCTTGCACATGATGAATACGGTACGGGTAGAGCTGGTAAAATTTCAACGTTTTATATGGATTTGTGGTTTATATTTATTATGTCGTAACGTTTCTTGTACGTGTGGAAGAATTTTCCTCCACGAACGAAGCACTTCGTGTGATTCCGATTTTCAAATTTGCACACGATTTAGTTTTCAAATTTAGACAAAATTATATATTTCTGGAAATGTTCAACATCCTATATTTCGAAAATAGAACATGTTAGGGAACATTTGTGTTCGTAATATTTGTTTTAAAATAGGCCAAAGGATCATCCCCTAACGTTTTCGACATTACTTAGGAAACACACTATATATTAGGCCGTAGTCAGATCGTGATCATCCCATATATTGTCTTAATTTATTATAATTAGTAAATAGAAGTTAATAAGGACACTATACGTATACAGGGATTTTTTCTTTTTAGTATACACTGCCTATGTATACTTTTAAAAAGAACGCGTCAATTACGCCTATTGTGTAGCTAACCAACTATACCCACAACTAAAAAACAGAAGCTAACGTAACTGTAGTTGTGAATTATTTAAGTATGAAGGTTATGTTGATGCAGTGTTTATATTAAATAAGTATTTCACCTTGTATATAGGACGCAAATAACGACTTATTTGGTAAATACAAAAATCGACAGAGTGATGTTTCTGTAACGTCTGTGAACATTGTACTTACATTATTTGAGTATGAAGGTTATGTTGATGCAGTGCTTATATTAAATAAGTAAATCAAAATGAGTTAAACAACAACGACGATTATTATTGTAAAACATTAAATATTAATAACAGAAAACGAAAGGAAAATAAAAACAACAGTTACAGCAAGTATTCGAAATGGCCACCTTCTACTTCTAAACAATAACCTAAACGGTATTGAAAAGTACGCACAGCATTCGCAAGAAAGTTGGGATTCAAGCTATTGCATTCGGTACGTATGCGATCTTTTAATTCATCAATACTTTGTATTGGAATATTTATATAAATTTTTGATTTCAGATATCTCCAAGCAAAGAAGTCATTGGGCGACAAATCTGCATAACGCGGGGGCCACGGTATAGGACCGAATCTTCCTATCCAATGTCCTGGAAACCTGTCGTTTAGAATGTTTCTTATAGCATTCGTGGAATGCGGAGGGGCTCCATCCATCTGAAACCACGGGTCATCGATGTATAAGTTATCTATTACCGGAATGATGTCGTTCCTTAATAGCTCTAAACATTTGGCTGTATTCAGATAACCATCAATAAAATATGGGCCGATAAGCTTATTTTCAACTATTCCTAGTCATACGTTCACTTTCCCAGTGTATTGACTGTGAGTTAAGTTTTGTAAATGGCAATTAGTGCGGGACCAATATCTAAGAAATAAGTTTATCAGGATACTGGATAGTGTATAGATGAGGAATTATAATACACACCGAAAATGTTGTGAATTGATTTTTCCATTTATTGTGAAAGTTGCTTCATCACTAAAAACTATCTAATTTAAAATGTATTCATGTTCATTTAGAAAATTAAAGAAAGTTTCACAAAAGATTATTCTTTTTTTCTTTGCCTTCATCGAATAGTTGTTGGTGATTAGAACATTTGTACGATTTATATTTAAATTCTTTTAGTGTTATAAATACCGAGCTTTTAGAAACATTAAAATGTGAACCTATTTCTCGTAGTGATACTATAGAGTTTTCTTCAACGTAGTATGGAATATTTAATTTCATTTCTTCGGTTTCTTCGGTTAAAACGTGATTACTTTTAGTTCTTATTTTATG